>CM061062.1:289006984-289260967 GCA_030762895.1 Sophora flavescens
TAATTATTATTTTCCTATTTTTTTAAAATAAATTTTTATATACTTTTCTAATTTTTTTAAAATTATTTTTCGATTTGTTTTTTCTTATTTACTTTTTAATTTTTCTAATATATGTATTGACATAAATAGAGGCAAAGCTATTCATATTTGTATTTTTTCTATATCATTGCCATTGTTTTTTCCATTTTAAATAATAAATCTATATCTATACTAATTAATAAGGGGAAATGTTGATTTTAGTGTAACACAATGGTGCAAGTCACATGTCAAATGCTGAATTTTTTTTTTCTCTAAAATTTATATTTTTTTTGTTTTAAAATATTTACAAAGAGGTAAAGGTACAATGTTTTTGGAGTCAAACACGACAATCTCTGAATTGACATGAATAGAGGTAGAGCTATTCATATTTTTTAATCTATTTTATCCTATATCATTGCCTTTGTTTTTTCTATTTTAAATAATAAATTTATGTATATACTAATTAATAAGGGGAATTGATAATTTTCTAAAAAAGTGACACGTGTCAGCACCACATGATTTAAGAGGATTAGTTGATCATTAGTAATAATTGAACAGGAACACTTAACACGTAGTGTTACATTACGTATTGTAATATCATTTTAAAAAAAAATAATATTCAATTCTTTGCACTCAAATTATAGATAAAATTGTTTTAAGGTTTTTGCTGATCACTTCTGTCTATAAATAAAAAACCTTAGAGATGAATGAGTACCACCATTATGGGTGAGAAGGAAATATTGAAAGCAATGTGTGAAATAAGTCAAGAAAATATTTGACATAGTGGACTTAATTTGGGATAAAGGAAAAAATGTTTCGTACATATAGAGACACAATTCAAGTTATTAATGATAACAATGCTATCAATAATAATTGTAATTGTTGACCCGTGCATTGCACGGGTGCAAAAATACTAGTTAATGTTCATAATGCACTTAGAGCATCTCCAAGCAAAATTTTAAAAAACCTATTTTAAATTTTTAAGTGGGTCAATTGAAGTTTATGACACTCACTCAATTTTTATTCCAACACGAGTTTTTAATACCAAGTTCTTTAATTTATCTCTCTCTTCAACATCTCATGTTCTTTCTCTTACTTTTATATTATCAAATACAAAAAAAAAATTACTTAAATATTGTGAAACTCACTTTTCAAATTCCTTAAATAAGGAACCCGTGTTAAATTTAAGAAACTCAAAATTATATCCATCATACTGTAATAATATTTTATTAGTAAGAAATCCCACGAACTCCAACTAAAAATGCTTTTATTAGAAAAAGCCAGTTTTGTTATTTGAAAATAAAAACAAAAGCTGCGAGAGTTGTAAATGGAATGAGAGTTTTGGTATCGAAGTTTGGAGCAGGCCGCAGGGAGCATTGAAGAAAGAGTACAGAGCGCAGAGTGTGGAAGTGAACCGCTAAACAGAACGTACCCATCTCGCAGCTGCTGAAGTGGTTTGTTGTCCCAAGTTTGACTTAGAAATTTGAATATCATGTCAATTAAAAAAGCTTCTTAAAATAATAGTATAAAGGTAACTTTTTTTTAATAATATTGATTAAGAAATCAATAAAATGGGGTTAAATTTCTTCATTAGCATCCTAACAGTGGCTTCTTTTTTTTAAACGAAGACAGTGTGTAAAGATATCACTACTTAACTAGACATCTCAATTATGTTGACATTCCTAACAAGGCTCATCATTTGCAGCAAATCAAGAATTTATTAAAAAAATAAACAAATCAACTAAATCTATACTTAGGGAAACTAATTCTATTTAAAAAAAAGTTTTCCCTAATAAAATCAGAAATAATATTCCACCAAACCAAACCAACAATTTCAATCCCATGATTAACCAATTTATCTGCACAAACATTATCATCCATATGCACGTGTGAATATACAAAGTGTATCTTTTTTGTCAAAAGAATCATATTTTTCCATCCGTTGCAAATACTCCAAGGGACCACTAGATGATTAATGAGTGTGTGTTTGGTTCCACTTCTAGAGGCACCAGAAGTGCTTCTGCACTTGTTAAACGTGATTCTGGTAATAAAAGAGGTGTTTGGCAACACGTTTGTGGAATCAATTTTGTATCCAGAATTGATTATACCAGAAGCAGCTTGGAGTAGTTTCTGCTTTTGAATTGAAAAATTACACTAGGTTTTACATCAAACTTGCTTTCAAAGTAAAAACATCCAAACAAAAATTACTTTACTTCAAACTCAATTGTATTGAAATCAATTCTACAAAATCTATTCCATCCAAAATCAGGTTTGTCAAACGTTCATCCAAACACACTGAATGCTTGGATTGCTAGACTTGAATCACATTCTAACCATAAGAAATTCCAGCTCCTTTGAAAAGCTGTTTCCACTCCAACTATTATACCGAGAAGCTCTGCTTGAAGAGCAGATGAGGAGCCTATGTTCATTGCAAAGCAACCTAAAGAAGCCGCATGCTTGCCTCTAAATATGCCACCACAAGCTGCTGGTCCAGGGTAGCCTTTTGCTGATCCATCAGAATTAAGCTTAATCCATTTAAAACTAGGGGCTTTCCAAACAACTTCTTTGATGCTTTGTGGCTTCCTACCTTTAACAGGAACTCTAAATTTGTCAAGTATGGCTTTTTCGTCAGCAGAAACTGAAGCAAAGCTGATATTCATTGCTCCTGATAGAGAAATATTCTCAAAGACTTGCTTGATTGCTGCTTCAAAAGAGATCTTCTTGTTGTCAAACCTGAGGCCATTCCTACAAGTCCAAATAGCATGAATCGAGTTTGCTATACCTGACAATATCATATTGAGTTAATAAAGATATTGTTTAATAAAGATATTGGCCAGCAATAGACATGAAATGAATACAATAGCATACTGTGAATTACTGACTGAACCAGCTGAACCTGACCCATTATTGTGAGCAAAATTCCTTTCCAAGTTGCAAGTTTTAGCTTGATCTTATCTGCTAGAGGAAGAAGATGGACTCTTCTTGGTTTCCCTTTAAAGAGTGGCACTCCAAGATACATGAAAAGTAGTTGTCCAAAGCAAAACCCAAGAGTATTTGCAATATGTAACTTTCTGTTCTGTGAAATGGAGCCAGAATATATTTTTGACTTTTCACAGCTAACAAACTGACCTAATTTTCACTATAGTTGTCAAAGAACTTCTGTACGGACTTGATGTTGCTTTTGATGCCTTTGAAGAAAATTAAAATATCATCTGCATAGAGGACATGACTTGGAACTTTTGTACCTCCTGGACCATCCATAAGCTTCAATTGATCATTTTGTACTAGTTTTGATATACCTCTACTTAAAACCTCTTCTACCAAACAAAAAAGGAGGGGAGATAAACGATCTTCTTGTCTCACCCCCCTCTTGCAAGAGAAATAACCCATGGAGTGGCGATTAAATGAAATTAATAGCTTTGCTAACTTTAAAACAACTTTTACCCAATTAAAAAACAATGGATCAAAGCTAAAAGCTTTTAGAACGTTAAGCAAGAAACTCCAATCTATGGTGTCAAAAGCCTTCTTTATATCAATTTTGAGAGCCAAATTGCATCCAAAACTTTTCTTATCTAGCAGATTAACAGCTTCTGAAGCTAGACATATGCAGTCCGAAATATTTCTTATATTTATAAATCCTCTTTGATTCACAGAAATAATTTTTTAGGCTATTTTTGCTAACCTTGTTGCCATCACCTTATTTATTATCTTGAATTGGTAATTGGCTAAGGAAATAGGCCTGAACTAACCAATTATATCTGCATTTGCCACTTTTGGAATCAGCACTACATTGTTTGCATTGAAAACATCTTTGCCAATAATATCCTAGTATTTTTGGTAGAAAAAGCCTCCAAAACCATTCGGTCCTGGAGCCCCTTCTACATTCATACCAAAAACTGAATCTTTCATTCAAACCAGGATGGCAATTTAGTCAGCATCTCATTATCTTCAGAACTAACCAAAGGTTCGATAACTTCCTCTATTAAACCATTATCCCTGCATTCATTGTCTGTTGCAAAAAGGTTTTTGTAGAACTCCAATATATGCTCCTCTATATCAACAGATTGGTCTAAAATTGCATTGCCACTTCTCATAACAGAAATTCTGTTTTTGACATGTCTGATTTTTGTGAGCCTATGAAAGAAAGAAGTGTTCCTATCTCCAAAGCAATGCAAGTTCACTCTAGATTTCCCCCTCCAGTAGTCTTCTTCAAAATGAAGGGCTTTGTTCAGCTCAATCTGAGCCAACTGTTCTTGAGCAACTAGGTCCTCAGAGGATCCCTCATCTGTTATTAGAGCTTGCACATTTTCTAATTCTTTAGTTGCTTTCTCCACATTCTTGTTCACATCCCCGAAACTGACTTTGTTCCAAATCTTGAGGACAACTTTCATATTTTTGAGCTTTTGAGACAATATGAACATATGACAACCGAAAACAGGAGTATTCTAGGAGTCTGATACAATTTTGTGGCAGTCAGGATGACTTGCCCACATTTTCATGAATTTGAAAGATGAACTATAAGTGACAGAGTCCTGTTGCATGTTGAACATGATTGGATGATGGTCTGACTTGCTTCTCACCGAGGTATAGCAAACAGAATTGGACCGGAGTGACAGCCAATCCCGATTGCAAACTACTCTGCCAAGCCTATTTTCTGTATGAGCCAATCCTCTCCTACAGTTACTCCAAGTAAACTCGGTACCTCTAGTGTCCAAATGAATTAAATTTCCTGCATCTGACCAGTTTTTGAACTCATTACAAGCAGCTCTTGATGGCATAATACAACCTCTTTGTTCACGAGCTCCAAGAATACAATTGAAGTCACTAATGCAGCACCAAGGACCCCCATTGTTTTAATAAAATTGCAATAAATCATGCCAAAGGACTCTTTTGATTCTGTAAGATGTTGAAGCATAAATGGCAGAGATGATCAAATTTTGATTGTTCCCTGAGACAGAAAAAGACACTTGTTGACTGGAGTTTGCAATAACCGCTGGACTAATGGACTCGAAACAAATGCACCAAAGTTTTGGCATCAAATCCCCTATACTATTTACAGCAAAAACCTTTAGATTCAATCCAGACCAAAACCATGCAGGGAATTGTTCTAACAAGATCATTGGTTCGGATAAGAAAATGAAGTCTGGATTATTTGTTAGGATTAGATTTTTCAAAACTAACCTTGTATTTGAATTATCCAAACCTCTTGCATTCCAATAAAAGATCTTCATTTATCCTTGATATATAGGCCTGCTTTGGACCTTTGAGCTCTAACCATTACTTGGTTCTTCTGCTTCTCTTTTGATTGCTTCTTTTTCATCTTCTTTTTTTGAGACCTAGACAGAACTTCAGTGAAACCATCTCCTTATTGATCATGCTGGTTAGTATCACTGTAAACTGAAATGTCATCCTCATCTTTATCTCCAGACTGATCACACCAGAATTTTCCAATAGCAGCTAACTCTGTTGCAGCTTGAAGAGGTAATCCGATATCATATAAATCCTCTTTAACAAGCACTTCCTTTCCTTTGTGAGATTTTTTTACACTTTGTAATTATAGTTACAATTCTGTTATGTTAGTTTAAGTTAGTTATAACTAGTTACAATTCTGTAATGTTAGTTTAGTTAGTTATAACTAGTTCTATAGCTGTTAGCTTCTTTTACCACTAGTATATATTTGTGCTCATGTAAAGTTTTATTCATTCAATTTAATGAGAATCTTCTTCTCTCAATTCACACTTGTAGTTGTAATATGGTATCAGTTGTAAATCTCTTTTCCGCATCATCTTCTTTCCTTTTCTCTGCAAGATTCTTCCATTGACAAATTGTCTTTGTGTTCTTCATTTCTTGCACATCTTCTTCTTCTCTGATTTTCTTTCTCTTTTCTCTCATGGCGGCTCAAAACCATGACGATATTTGGAATCCTTACTTCATTAATGCTTCTGATAACCCAGGCATGGTTCTGGTGTCTCAACCACTCACGGTTGATAACTACAACTCTTAGAGTCGTTCCATGACAATGGCACTTGATGCCAAGAACAAACTCATGTTTGTTGATGGTTCTCTTCCTAGACCTGATGGTCAAGATCCTCATCTTCTTGCTTGCTGGAAGCGCAACAACAGTATTGTAAGTTATTGGATCCTTAATTCAGTTTCTAAAGATATGGTTGCTACCCTGCTGTATTGTCCCTCTGCTGCAGCAATTTGGACCAATCTTAGAAACAGATTTGCTCAACAAAATGGCCCCAAGATTTAAAAATTGATAAAGGAACTTAGCAGTGTTGCTCAAGGTGACCTTTTTGTACATGAATATTTCACCAAACACAAAGCAGTTTGGGAAGAAATATCTGATTTTAGGCCTGCTTGCAATTGTGTGTGTGGAGGAGCTCGTGAGATTTTGGAATTCATTCAACATGAGGAAGTTTTAACCTTCTTGATGGGACTCAATGAACATTTCTCAAATGTTCGAGGGCAGATCCTTGCTATGGAGCCCTTTCCATCGATTGAGAAGGTATTTGCTCTTGTTCTTCAAGATGAACAACATAGAGCAGTTACTGCAATGACCTCAGCTGAAACTCAGGTTGCTTTTGCTGTCAAGCAACAATCCAATGTCAAAAATTTCAGTAATGGTAAGAAAGAAAGACCTACTTGTACCCATTGTGGACTCATTGGCCATACTGTGGATAAGTGCTACAAGATTCATGGATATCCTCCAGGATATTCCAAGAACAAGCCCAAGAATTCTGGAAAGGTTGTGGTTAATCAAGTCACAACTCAACCTTCAGTTCCCTTATCTTCTGATCAGTGCCAGTGGTTAATTTCTCTTTTGTCATCACACACACAAACAAATCACACTGACATCACAGAGCTAGACCCTCCTTCAGGTTTGGTTCTATCAGCTATTTCATCAAATTCTAGAATTCATCCTAGTTATGATTCTAAAAGTTCTTGGATTTTAGACTCAGGTGCCACATGTCATATAGCATGCTGTCTAAATTTCTTTGATAGTCATAAACCTGTTAGTAATTTCCATGTTACTTTGCCTGATAATTCCACCATACCTGTACATTCTGTTGGTACAGTGCTTTTAAGTTCCAAACTTACCTTACACAATGTTCTTTACATACCTAGTTTTCATGTTAACCTGATTTCTGTCATTGCCTTATTGTCTTCAAATGACATTACAGTCAAATTCTTACCTAATACTTTTCTGTTTCAGGACCACGGCAGCTCGATGATGATTGGGAAGGGTGACTTACTTCAAGGACTTTATGTCTATAAGTCTTCTCCCATCCACAATCGTGCTTCTGTACCTATTCCTACACATAACAAAATTTGTACATCTTCAATTCCTTTAGTAAATAAAGTCTCAATTGCCACTTGGCATGCTAGGTTAGGTCACTTGTCAAATAAAGCTTTGCAATTAGTGAATAGCAAATGCCAATTATCCTTACAAAAATCTGATTTTGTTCATGATTGTAACATCTGTCCATTAGCTAAACAAAGAAGAATTCCTTTTGTGTCTCACAATCATTTTTCAGATTCTGTGTTTGATCTTGTCCACTGTGATATATGGGGTCCCTATCACACACCTACACATGATGGCAAAAGATTTTTTTTAACCATTGTTGATGACCATAGCAGGTTTACATGGACATATCTGATACAGTATAAGTCAGAGGCACCAAAACTGATTCAACAGTTCTTCACTATGGTAGAAACACAGTTCAAAACTACCATCAAACAGTTGAGGTCAGACAATGCCAAAGAACTATCATTGACAGAATTCTTGCAATCCAAAGGAACACTACATCAATTCAGTTGTGTTGAAAGGCCTCAGCAGAATTCTGTAGTTAAAAGGAAGCACCAACATTTACTGAATGTGGCTAGGTCACTTTTCTTCCAATCCAGAATTCCAATTCATTTTTGGGGAGATTGCTTGAAGGCTGCTACTTTCTTGATCAACAGAATTCCAACTCAAAATTTGAAGAAACAATCTCCATTTGAGATATTGTATCAGAAGCAACCAAACTTGAAAGACTTAAAGGTTTTTGGATGCTTGGCATTTGCATCAACCTTGTCATCAAAAAAGGACAAATTTACTGCTAGAGCTACACCATCTGTCTTCATTGGTTATCCAATAGGGTATAGAGGATATAAACTCTATAACTTACAAACTCATACTATGTTCATATCAAGAGATGTCCTTTTCCATGAACACATATTTCCTTTTCACACAATTCCACAAACATCCTCTCAACTACCTGACCCTTTTCCCAACCTAGTCTACCCAAAACCAATCCTAGACCACTATCCAAATACACCAACTGCACCTATAGTGAATCATGAACCGATTCCAGAAACAGAACCTGACCAAAGTCCACCCAATCCACCTCAAATTTTTGAACCTGAACCTAAAAATGTAACCAATCCTAATCCACCCCCTAGAAGATCCACTAGATCATCTAGACCTCCAACATACCTTCAAAACTATCAATGCAACTCAACCTCTCATTATCCAATCACCAATCACATATCCTACCACAAACTTTCTTCCAATTACAGAAACTTCATCATGCAAGTTTCTGCACCTTATGAGCCACAGTTTTATCACCAGGCTGCAAAGTTTCCTGAGTGGCAGCAAGCAATGAATGAGGAGTTGGAAGCCATGGAAGCAAACAACACATGGTCAGTAGTTCCTCTTCCTTCAGGCAAACACACTATTGGATGTAGATGGATCTACAAGGTAAAAACAAAGGCAGATGGTAGCGTTGACAGACTTAAAGCCAGGCTAGTAGCCAAGGGCTATACTCAAATAAAGCAGGAATCGATTTTAATGATAATTTTTCCCCAGTAGCAAAACTCACAACTGTGAGAGTTTTGTTATCATTGGCAGCCATCAAAAGTTGGAAATTTCTTCAACTCGATGTGAATAATGCCTTCCTCAATGGTGACTTATTTGAGGAAGTGTATATGTCCCTTCCACTTGGATACAAGGTTCAGGGGGAGAACCTAGTATGCAAGCTCAACAAGTCCATATATGGACTAAAACAGGCATCTAGACAGTGGTTCAGCAAATTCTCCACAGCTTTGATTCAAGCAGGATTCAAGCAATCCAGAAATGATTATTCCCTGTTTACAATGGGGTCTGGTCCAACCTTTGTGGCTCTTCTTGTATATGTAGATGATATCATCATCTCAGGACCATCTCAGTCTAGCATTGACATTGTTAAAGCAAAACTGCAGTCTATATTCAAATTGAAAATTCTTGGCAATCTAAGATATTTTCTAGGATTGGAAATTGCTCAATCTTCTAGAGGCATTTTCTTATCTCAAAGGAAGTATGTTCTTTCTCTTCTTGAAGACACTGGTTTCACAGATTGCAAGCCTGCCAACTCTCCTATGGATGCTAACTTGAAGCTTAGTGCATCAGATGGAGATTTTTTGCCAAATACTTCTCAGTATCGAAGACTCATAGGCAGATTACTGTACTTAACTATATCTAGACCAGATATTAGTTTCTCTATTAATAAACTCAGTCAATATATGTCAGCACCTAGAACTTCACATCTAGATGCAGTACATCATTTACTGAGGTATCTGAAAGCTACTCTAGGCCAAGGAATTCTGCTTTCCTCAGATTCACAGATCTCTCTCAAGGCATATGCTGATGCAGATTGGGGTAGTTGCCTTGACTCTAGAAGATCTACCACTGGTATATGTGTATTTCTTGGTAACTCTTTAGTTGCCTGGAAATCAAAGAAACAGCATGTTGTTTCTAGATCCTCGGCTGAAGCAGAATACAGGGCCTGAGCTTCAGCAGCCAGTGA
Organism: Sophora flavescens; assembly: GCA_030762895.1. Taxonomy (NCBI): domain Eukaryota; kingdom Viridiplantae; phylum Streptophyta; class Magnoliopsida; order Fabales; family Fabaceae; genus Sophora; species Sophora flavescens. Next base: position 289,016,833 of record CM061062.1, read on the forward strand.
AGTTACTTGGTTAAAGCAATTGCTTGTTGATTTTGAAATCAACATTGGGCCTACTCTAGTATTATGTGATAACCAAGCTGCAATTCACATTGCTACCAACCCCACCTTTCATGAAAGGTCCAAACACATAGAGATTGATTGTCATTTTGTCCGGGACAAAGTCAATGATGGCATGTTGCGACTTGTTCATGTTAATTCCAAGCACCAGTTAGCAGATATATTGACAAAAGCACTTCCAATCCCTCTGTTCAATTCCCTATTGTCCAAGATGGGCATTTATAGTATATATGACCCACCTTGAGGGGGAGTTTTACACTTTGTAATTATAGTTACAATTCTGTTATGGTAGTTTAAGTTAGTTATAACTAGTTACAATTTTGTTATGTTAGTTTAGTTAGTTATAACTAGTTCTATAGCTGTTAGCTTCTTTTACCACTAGTATATATTTGTGCTCATGTAAAGTTTTATTCATTCAATTTAATGAGAATCTTCTTCTCTCAATTCACACTTGTAGTTGTAATAGATTTCAACTTGTCAGAGATGAAACCAGTTTGGTTTCCCTGAGAAAGTAAATTACCCCACACATCCTGCTGCACTGGAATATCCACTAAGATATTGTCCATAGGCTTAGACAGCACAATATTATCAATAACATTATCCTGCTTACCTTCTTGATTGCTTGAGTTTTGCACCACGTTTTGAGATTCCTCAACTCGAAAGGAGGAACTACTTATGGATTCATGACTCTTGGATGAAGAACCAATATCAGTTTCCTTTTGATGGACATTGTTAACAAATCCTAAAATTGGCCTAGGATTGGCTAAGTATCCATCAATCTCTTGTTGTGAAAAAAATCTTTCTTGAGGAACAATTGTTTCTATATCAATAAGAGTGTTGTCTCTTTGGGGGATATTATCAATAATTTGATTTGGAGCATTGTGCACAAGATCATCTATCTTTGAATGTTCATCAGCTATCAAGTCTTCCTGAATGACCTCCTCTTCCTTTTGCCGAGGACCAACATTATCCTTATCCATTCTACTTTGGCTTATCAACATTCAGAGAAACATTAGGATCAACCATTCCATCCTTCTTGGAACTATCAACATTCATCATGCCCTTTGGGACATATTTTAAAATTGGCTTCTTCAGCCTAATCCTATCTGCCTCCTGGGGTTTGTTCCCATTCCTCTTGCAGTTCACTAAGGAATGACCTATTACTTGACAAGAAGAGCATAATTCCAACAAACGCTCATATTCCACAGTAGTAAAGAAAACTGTGACACCCTAACTCGGGTCATCACATGGTTACCCGTTTGCGGAAATAAAACTTAATTTGCTGGTTGCTTTCGTAAAATAATGTTTTCTCAACGTTCATCTTTTTCAAAATATGGTGATAAATTTTTTCTTCTTTTTAACCTCATAACAACAACAACGTACTCAAATCACACTTAAATACAAAAGGTATATAAGTCATACAACTATACTGCCTCATATGTTTTCACACCTAGATCATTATCAGTTTAGTTTATTCCCAAAACATAATATAGCACAATAGGACCTAAGCTGGTCGTAACTAACAGACACTACAGCCAATAGGAGCAGCACGACATGCCTCGAACTAGACAGCCTTCGTCTTCTTGTAGGGATCATACCCCTTGTACGACTCTGATATTTTTGTAAGAGTGAGACGCCAATATATGGATTTATCATCATAACTAAAAGCGCAACACAAAGAAGGCACATACACATATACATGTCTATAACAACGTACTCATTCATATTATATCACATCATTTATCAATGGGTTTCACACCCCAAACATCAACGTTGGAAAAATATGCATGAACACTTCAATACATCATCTAAATATTCACACCTAATCTCATGAGATATCTCCAACCTCGTGATGAGTTTATCAGACTCGATAGTTACAGGCACACAGCCACAGACACACAGCCACAGGCACACAGCCAAAACCCATCTCACACTGTCCAACATCGTGGCACAGGTGATTACAACGTTGATGGGGCCTCATTGTCCACCCGGCACAATAAGAACATCGTTGGTATGATCTACCCTGACGCCGCAAGGTAATCACTCGTTTGATCATGACACGTCTGCCAAATGCATGCAAGAAAACATTTTGTTCTCAACACTTTTCTTTGTCAAAGCTCTCAAAAGCTTACCACCCATCATCGTTTCAAACATCAAATGCTCTCAAAAGCATCATCGTTTTAACATCGAATGCTCTCAAAAGCATCATCGTTTTAACATCTTTACAAGTTTTATTAACAACACAGGACCTCAAAGTCCGAGTGCTCAATCACAAAGCCCCTAGACCGTTGCAATCAGTCTTAGGTTCGTGGTAATAGAAAACATCTTAAAACGTTTTAACTTCTTTAAGTAGATACCCAGTCTACAACACAACGAACCTTAATACCCCGACGTCTCGGTTATTAAGTTCCATATCATCGTTTTACATCGTTTTTGTCTGTGAAAAACAAATCCAAAATAAGACAACGTCTTAAGAACACTAGTACCCCGACATCTCGGTTACTAAGTTCTATATCGTCCTTTACGTCATTAAGTAAAACTCATTTACAGAAAATCATTTCTACTTGAAATTCGTTTGAAAAACGTCAAATCATCAAAAACTCTTTTACTGAAACTTCGACTCTAAAATAAATCAATTCAGATTAAACCTCTTCTCTAAATAAGTACTGCTATTTTTAAACTTTCACCGTAAATAATTTCGAAACTTATCGTCGTTTATCATTTTCCAAGAAAATGTTTTTAAGTCAAACTTCGACCCTCTCTTTTTTTTTAATTAAATTTTTTTATTAAATTAATTAATTACTTTATTATTATTATTATTATTATTATTATTATTATTATAAAGTATTTTCGAATATTAATTTCACAGAATAACTTTTTATAATATTTCGGAATTTCTTGCGTAAAAATTAGCAGTACTAAAAAAATTTCACGGTTACGCTCTCACCGTGGCTCATAAATTACTTTTACACGAATAAATCATTAAAATAATAATATTTCTCAAAACTCATTATTTTTCCAAAATAATATTTTCCACCACTATTATATTCCAACATTTCCCATAAAACGTTGAATATAATTTTTTCACAACTTATTAAAGCTTTTATCTGATTAATCGGTTGTGCACTGACCACTGTCAGGCTTCTCAAACAACATTCAACATTCAACAATCAACAACATCATCAGAATTATATCACCAGGCAGATCATGCATCATAGCAATATAATATACTACTGCAGATAATTAAATAAATTAAAAGCAGATCAATCACCGATACACAGATAAACAACACAACGTAAACAACATAAACAAATAACCACAACCACATATAAATCATATAAACCACACTAAAAGCAATTAGTTATTGAGAAAATCCCTCAGGTAAGCTCCCCTTACCTCTTGAACCTCCTCAATGAAATTAAATGAACTCTGTCGATTGTCGGAAACCCTCGTACGCCGTAAAACAATTAACCTTCAACAACACATCCAAACAACCAATCAAAACAAGCTAAACAAACACCTAATCCTCTCTAATAGGTCACGGCCTCTTAGGGTTTTTGTGGCTCAAAATCTCCAAATTTGCTTAAGTCATGGATTAATGATCCTAATATACTTAAGGAAATGGATTAAGGCTAAACAACAAAGTTAAGAATCAAAACCATCCTATTCCTCTAATTGGTAGATTCGGCCAACACAAGAACATAGGGTTAGGGTTTTTAGTTTAATGAACCAACTAGGATTCAACAAGTATACAAGTATGTATGATGAAAGACATGATCATACATCAAAAGCAAGAACAAAAACTCCATCCATCCTTTCCTCTAGGATTCGGCCAAGATTGGTTTCAAGGGAAGAAAATTTTTGATCATCATATGCTCTTAGATACAGACAATATACATGATTATAAGAACATAGGAAGTGGTTTCAACATCATGAGATTTTTCTAGAATTTGTTATGAATTTTCAAAGTTCTAGATCTAGAAACTTAAAAGTGATGAACATAGATGAAATAGACTTTGAATCATGAAACTGATTGAAGAACATAAACATGATTAGGGAAGAAGAATAGGATTCACCTCTTGAAGATCAAAGACAAGTGAAATCCAAGAACTTGCTTCACAAAGTGATGCTAGAAAACTTATGAACTTATAAGTTTTTGAAACAAAAGGCAATAGGAAGAAAATGAAATGTGAGGGAGGGTATTTATAGGGATGTGGCTGCGCCACTTTTGAGGGATTAAGTGGAAAGGAAATGGCTTTTCCAAGGATTTAAGTACAATTAATTCCTAGGGACCATTTTGCAAAAATTCCAAAAGTATAAGGACTATTTTGTAAATTGCAAATAGTTTGAAATGATGACCATATGCAATACTTAATGTGTTCACATTGTGACTCATCTTGTTGAATTTTCTTGATGCTTTTTGGGAAGAATCTAGAATACTTTGGGACTTTCAAGATAAGTGTAGAACTTAGGAGAACATTGGAGAACATTGTGGAATATTCAAGAATGAACTTGGCTCATCCAAGTTAAGGGCAGCCACCATTCTTCCTTGGGCTTGCGCATGGGCCATGGAAATTTGGGCTTGGGTTCAATTATTTTGGCCCACCAAAATGCTTAAGGCATAATCATAAGCTAGGAAACTTATATGATTTCAAATGGGCTTCATGAAATTTAATCCATGGACAAGGAATTTGGGCCTCAAGACCACGGTCCTCTAATGGGTTTGGAGCAAATATTCTGGCCCAATTGACTTGGAAAAACATAGAAGCAAACTTAGGGACCAAAGTGTAATTAAGAATAAGTTTAAGGACCAAAATGCAATTTCCATAGAAATTGTCATCATGAGGTCATGTGCACCATTAATGTGTTCACATGGGTGACTCACCATATTTGACTAATTGGTATCATTCGTTAGCGGCTCCCGAAAATCCCGTAATCTGCTCCGTTGTTTCCCCGATTCAATATGACGCCCGGATAAAATATAATATTTCACTTTTTAGTGAAATATTTCAAAATAACCAAAATCGTATGAAATTAAATAAAAACCTTAATTTTTTCGTTCACGAGTAAAAATTAGGTCTTTTGAGCGGTATAATTATACCGTCAATGAAATTCGTGGGCCGGGATTCGCCTGCAGCAAATATAATATTTTAATTTTTACGCTAAATTTTTAAAAACTTCCAGCATCGTAGTAAATACGATAAAAACATTTTTCTCCTTGTTCGCGAATTAAAATTAGGTTTTCTGAGCAGTAAACTTTTACTGTAAGTGAAAACGCAGACCGGGTTCCGTCTGAATTTTCAACCCAAGATTTCATCGTACCCTTATAATATAAAGCATGATATAGAAATGATAGTGGTTTACCCAAAATCATTTTGAGTCTCGGATAAAAATATATATTTATATATTTATTATCGATATTTGGAAGCAGTGAAAATCGGGGTGTTACAAATGCAAAGTCTCCTCGTACCACCATAATTTGATTCCCTAATCGCGAGTTTAGATCAATGTCCACCAAGACTCTTGCAAAGTGGCCAAATGTTTTCTTGCTTGTAGTTTCATCAAGACATATTGAAACAGCAAGACTCTGTTGAGTCACCGACAAGTGTACCGGGTCGTCGCAAGTAATAAAATAACACGGTAAGTAATTACCGAGGTCGAACACAAGGATTGGGCTACCAATTCTACCAATTCGCAAGAAGTTCGATAAGTTTGGCCAACTAACAGAAAGTGGTTGTGAAGAGAGAGAAAATAATCGCAATCTAAATTAACAAATCTATTAGAGAATAAGAATTAAAATATGGAATAAAAAGCATCTAAGGTCACAAATCCACCTACCCAATCATGCATAGCACCCAAGTGATGATGATTCCTTCCCTAAGTTCAATTACAATGTCAACCAGGACCCCCAAATTCTCCTAAATTCACTGTCGTGCTCAATAGGACGTATTCAATGATCGAGTTAATTACTTACTAGGTCTCATAACCCAATCATCAAACTCTATTAAATCTGGTTCCTATAAGGTTGCACCGATCTCCTATTCACTCTCGTGCAATAGTCGATCGATGATCCCAATTCAAGTTCTAAAACGCGAATTGCCTCCTAAGCCTCAACACGTTTAACTAGTCAATCACGCATGCATATGATCAACACAACAGATTCAGAATTGGAAAACACTAATTGGGAAAAGAGAGAGAATCATACATCACATCGAACACTATACCGCCATGGGTGGCTTCATTGATCCCTTAGAAAAGGGGATTAGTTCCTCATGCTTGTAACAACGCACAAACAATCGGAAAACCCATAATTGTCAAACAAGAAAAGGAAATAGGGAGACGCAGCTCCAGAATACAAGAATTCGTCTAGAAAACGCTTCAAAACCAGTGGGTAAAAAAACACCCCCGTTTCTGCCCTAAAACAGCAATATATAGAGTTCAGATTCTGTGCGCGCTCGCGAGGCGAGAAGCCTCTCGCGACGCGAATATTAAAAATGGCGCGCTTTCAAATTGGACTCTCGCGAGGCGAGAGGATGTTTCACGTGGCGAGACTTCAAATCCTAGTCTGTCACGGTCGTGCCCTTCGTCACGGCTAGGTCGTGATGGTCTCTGTCCTTCAGGGTCTTCAGTCTTCGTGAGGCGAGTAGCCTCTCGCTAGGCGAGACAGAAATGATGACTGTTGCTGCTCAGCTGGTCTTCAGGCTCGCGAGGCGAGCAGACTCTCGCGGGGCGAGTATCTCCAGAATGGCAATTTCCACTGTTTTCTTGACTCGAAGTGCTTCCCCTTTAACCTGAAACTATAAAATAGCAGTAAATGCTTTATTTGACTCAAAATTAGCTAAAATATCCTAAAACTACTCAAGAGACTCAAAATGTTGCTTGAGGACAATTAAATCCAAATTTGGGCGAAAACGAGATTGAACTCGAACAATTAGCACATAAACCACAGTCTTACTAGTTATAAAACTAGATAAGCCAGAGGCTTATCAAAACACCCCAAACTTAAACCTTGCTTGTCCCCAAGCAAGCTAAAACTCAAAAAAACTCAAGACTTGGCAAGCTTAAAGGATTTAATCAATTTCGCACAAATTTCATGCAATCTTAACAAAACAGTTTTTCTTCAATGATTTCCCCCTTGCATCAATGTAATCCCCACATTCATTTACTTTAAACAATTGAGAACTTCATCATTCATGCATTCATTAATCTAAGTTGAGGATCAAAGTTACATACAAAAGGGAGATCACCAATCTCAAACAATTGCCTTCCTCACAAGGGCATATAATATTTCACTCATTCGCTCAATTTTTCTAGGCTATCAACTTTTCACTCAATTTCACATTCCAAGAGCACTTCCCATGAATTTGATTTTCATCTCAAAAATAGTTCCCACAAAAACATGCATGCAACATCAAAAGGTCTTTTAAAGGTTGTAGTGGGGCCTGGCTAAGGGTACGATATTCAAGGATACTAGGCTTAAGTCCCTAGGAACTAAGAGAGCATGAGCATTTTGACACATCTTCCACTCAAATTCCTTTTTCCATTTTTCTTTTTGTCTCGGGTGACTACAACCTTTTCCTTGCTAAGCTTTTTGTTTTGCCCCTTTTCTTTTGGCAATTTTTTTTTGCCTTGGGTTTCAACCTTTATTTTTTCTTTTTCTCACCCCATAATGACATATCAAACCTTGTAGCCACCCCAAACTTAGTTTCTTACAACCCTTCTCTTGCTAAGTTTCCATGCTCTCCTAATCCTAAGATTGGGTTAACATGGTTTTTCCAGATTTTGGCTTATAACATCGGGTCATTAAGAAGCAATAGGCCAATTAGGCTCAATGTGGCTAACTAGGGAACATGAATTAGGGATGGTTCTTTTTAGGCCAAGTAGCTATTCAAAGAAAATTGCCTAAATCATTTGATGCAACACATAAACATGCAAACATGAAGAGATTCAAGCAAATTCGGGAAAGTGCAACTTGAAAGTGATCCCCACATTCAAAAACAAAGTTGGAGGCTCAAATCCTCACCTGAACATTTTTTTTTTTTTGCAAATTGTTTGACCGAGATACAATTCCTAGTTTGTGCACCCCTTTACCCCAAACTTGTCATAAATCAAGCAATCACAATAAGGTTTCTCAAAGTTCAATTTTCAATTTTTCACATGGGGATCAACTTTTCTATTTTCAGAACCTAGGGGGAAATCATCGATAGTCAAAATAATTCATGCAATCAATCTATGCTAAATTTAATTAAAATCCAACAAGCTTGCCGACACAACATTCATACACATACTCTTGATATTCTCAAATTATTCAAGAGCGACATTCAAAAACAAAGGCAAAAACAAAAACAAAGCAATTGGTTCCCTCCCCCACACTTAAAGCATACATTGTCCACAATGAAAGAACACAAATATAAAATAAGAGTGAGGAAAGGAGAGGGTGCTCCCTGATCAAGTTGTAGTGTAGGTGGCCGCTTCCACGCAAAGCTCTTCTACGGTTGCATCCTCATCCAATTGGTCCCTCGGGCATCCCCTGTTGGCATAGTACCTCCTGGTCTGGAAAAATTGAAAACCCAATTGCAGATTCGCGAGGCGATACATCACTCGCGAGGCGAATCTGGAAAAATTGTTCTTCACACTTTCCAGAATTGCGGGGCGAATAGTATCTCGCGAGGCGAATCTGGAATTCCAACAGCTGAGGGTGCCCAGAATCGCGTCGCGAAAGTACTTTCGCGACGCGAGACAGAAGCGTGAGCAAGCCTCTGAGATTCAGGGCTTCTATCTCGCGAGGCCATTGTGTATTCGCGTGGCGAATCTCCCCCCTTTTTTTTAAGGAAAATGATAGGAAAATAAAGGATACCTAGCTTGGGTTTCCTCCCAAGTAGCGCTTGTTTAACGTCCCGAGCCTGACTCATGTCACCCCTAAGGGTTAATCCGGAAGAAGATCTTGCTTTCCATGCCATGCCTTAGTCCGCTCTTTGTAGGTTCTTGCCCTTTCATATGCTCGCATGCTGTTCCCGGACAACTCATTTAAGTTCAACAGCCCTCTATAATCAGCACGTACTCTCCACCCCATGATGGTCCTTGTTGGGATTGATTTATTGCTTTATTTGACCACCACGGTTGTGCCACCTTTCTTTGGGACCACATGATTTGGACTAACCCAACTACTATCTGAGATTGGATAGATGATCCCAGCCTCTAAAGGTTTAATCACTTCCTCACGCACAAACTTTTTCATTCCTTCTTTGTTGAGCCCTTCCCTTGCACCTTCATCCTCTGGAAGACTCGGTAAGGCTTCCCTGTCTTTTAACCACTCAAGATAGACCTCATCCCCCGAAGAGTCTTTTTCCTCACTATCATCATCATGGGATTTTACCAACACTTGTGCAAGTGAAGAACCATGGGCTTCTCTAGTTGCCTTTGCCTTGACAGTTGAGTCCACCATATCCACTCGATACACATCCAACCTCTCAGCAGGGTGCTTCATTGCTTCAAAGACATTGAAGACTACCTCATCATCTTGCACTCTTAGAGTGAGTTTCCCTTATTGCACATCTATCAAGGCACGCCGAGTGGCCAAGAAGGGCCTACCCAATATGAGAGGGATCTCGGCGTCTTCATCTATATCAAGCACCACAAAATCCACCGGAAATATGAACTTGTCCACCTTCACTAACAAATCTTCGACCACCCCATAAGGATATTTTATAGAACGATCGGCGAGTTGGAGTGACATCCGTGTATCCTTGACTTCTTTGATCCCCAAACTCTTCATCATAGAGAGGGGCATCAAGTTGATGCTTGCCCCTAGATCACACAACGCCTTTCCTAGAGTCATCTCCTCAATGGTGAATGGTATAGAGAAAGAACCGGGATCCTTCAACTTTGGGGGTAGTTTTCTTTGAAGAATGGCACTACACTCCTCGGTCAAAGTAACCATTTCCTCATCCACTATCTTCCGCTTCTTGGAGATAAACTCCTTCATAAACCAGGCATAAGATGGCATTTGTTCCAAGGCTTCCGCAAATGGAATGTTAATTTGAAGTTTGCGGAAGACATCAAGGAATTTATTGAATTGCTTATCTTGTTGAGGCTTTGATCAGCCTCTGGCTCGACTAGTTTTTGACTAGTAAAGACCATTGTTTTATTCGAGTTTAATCTCGTTTTCGCCCAAATTAGACTTGATTGTCTTCAAGCAACATTTTGAGTCTCTAAAGTAGTTTTAGGGTAATTTAGCCGATTTAGAGTCAAATAAAGCACTTAATGCTATTTCTTGTTTTCAGGTCAATAAAGAGAAGCAATTCTGGAGTTATTCACCCCGCGAGAGGTCACTCGCCTCGCGATCCTGAAGCCTTGCTGTGCCAGAAATGCCATCCTCTCTGACTCGCATCACGAATCAATGTATCGCCCTGCGAGAAATCCAACCCTGAAGGACAGAGACCATCACGGCCTAGCCGTGATGAGGGTCACGGCCATGACAAATAAGCACTCAAAGTCAGAAGTGATCACGACCTTCCCGTGATAGGCATCACGGCTGTGACAAACCAGAATTTGAAGTCTCGCCTCGTGAACTACTCTCTCGCCTCGCGAGAACCCAATTTGAACTCGCGCCATAATTAATATTCGCGTCGCGAGAGAACGCTCGCCTCGCTAGTGCACGCTGATCCTGGGTTTATAAATTGCTGTTTATGGCAGATTAGAGGGGGGATCCAGACTTTTGATAATAGTACGTCTGCGAATTAGGTTTAGCATTTTGTGTTTCCTTTGTAATGGAGAACTAGTCTCCTTGATCAATCTGCTGTAATCGGTTCGCATTGCCACTTGAGGTTATGTAATTCCTGATTTAATTGCTACTCTCTTTCAATATTTGTTCTATATGTTCTGTTTGCTTAATTCAGGATTATATAGAATGTGTATTGATTTGTTTCGATGATTGTGTGTTCCTATACTTAATCGCGTTTGCTTAATTCGTGTGTGTTCATTCGTGTTTGCTTAATTCACGAGAGCTTCATCCGTTTGCTTAATTCGGAATTAGGAACATATGTCTCGTAGCGTCAGTTTCGCTTGTTAATTGACGCTACAATCGGAAAGATGATTAGAATCCGCTTAGGGCGTGGATTTATATGAACCAATGATAGTGGGAAACCAAAAGCAGTAGGTTGATCGTTTAGCTTATTTGATAATTATTTAATTTGCATTGTTTTCTGCTTCGTTTTCTTTATTTAATTTCAAATCCAAAACCCCCCAAAATCTGACTTTTTCTGTTAACAACAACCCAAGAGTCCTTGTGAGACGATACTCGATTTGTCGCTCCCTAACTACATATTTTTACAAACCGCTCGCTTTTTGACGCGTGCGCGACAGCGTGTCAGGCTTCTTCAATCTTTCAGGATATGGTACCTTCATGAAGGGCGGGAGGTCTTGGGGTTCAACCCACTTCTTTTTTCGGAACTCTTCATCTACAAGTTTCAGCCTTCCCCCTTGCTCCGGTGCCTTGTCACTTGCCAACTCCTCCTTCTCAGGTTGCTCTTCCTCAACATGTGGTTGTTCCGGGGCCTTGTCTTCCTGAGAACTAGTTGCACCCCTGTTAGATCCCAACACCCTACCGCTTCTAGTTGTTATGGCATTGCATTGGTTCTTAGGGTTGTTCTCAGTATCACCTGGGAAAGTGCCTGGGAGACGCTCATTTAGTTGCTTTGCGAGCTGAGCAACCTGCGTCTCTAGATTCTGAATTGCCGCCCCTGTATGAGTTGCCAACTTATCAATGGATGTGCCTGTATTGATTGACAACTTCTCAACTGCTGCACTCATCTTCTCAAAAGCCAACTCCCAAGGTTGCCTTCCACCATTTGTTATTTGCAATTGATTAGTCCCTGGAAAAGCCTGCTGAGTATTGTGCTGATGGATCCCATAGTTTGGCCTCTGATTCTGCTGAGGTTGTTGTTGTTGGGCTAGACCACCACTAGCATTACTCCAAGCGAAACCTGGATGGTCTCGCCTCATATAGCCCCTGTTCTGATTCTGACTGTAATCATTTTGTCTGTTCCTCTGATAGTTGTTCTGGGGCACACTGTCATAGAAATTGTGGCATGAGTCCACATGTTCATGGGAGAAGTTGAACGGACAGTTCTGAATGTCATGATCTCCATTACAATTTTCACAACCCGGAGGCATTCTCTCGTGTATCACATTAACCTTCTTGTTCCCAGACAATGCCGCATTCTGCATCTTCAACAATTTATTCTGCTCTAGAATGGCTTCTATTGTTGTAGCACTGACTCCACTTGAGGTTTCCCTACCACGGTTGTAATCATTGTACGACATCTTCTCCAATAACGCCCATCCATCCTCAGCTGATAAATAGGAAAAAGAGCCGTCAGCCGCGGCATCACAATTCATCTGGTAGCGCCCCCTTAACCCGTTAAAGAAATGTTGACCCTAGGAGACCGGGTCAAAGAAAGCCGAAGGGCATCGTCTTAAGAGCACATTATACCTCTCCCAAGCTTCATTATAAGTTTCATCTTCTGTCTGCCTGAAAGATGTGACGGCTACTCTTGCTTGTGTTGCTTTCTGCGGAGCAAAATACTTAGTTAGGAACTTTTGTGCCATTTGCTCCCAAGTTCTGATACTGTTACGATCCAAGCTGTCAAACCAATCGCGAGTGACATCCCTAAGAGAGAGAGGGAATAGCCGCTAGCGAAACTCATCTTGAGAAACACCTCTTGTCCTCTGCAAGTCACAAGCTTCAAGGAAGTGAGTGATGTGTCTATGAGGGTCTTGTTTGCCACTCCCATCAAATTGATTCTCGCGGATCTGGGCTGTGACACACCCTTCCACTCTAAAGGAATCTGTATTCAGGTTGCCCCTCACAATAGAAGAATCACAATCACCCAAGTTGGGTAGACTGTACTCGAAGAAAGGCTTGTAAGGAGGAGGATGAGGATTTGCGGCCATCTCCTCAAAATCAATTGATTCGAGCCTCTTTCACTCTCTGGCTTCTTTCCTTAATCGCTTCTCGGTCTTGGTGATCTCCGAATCAAATAGCAAGTCCTCTTGTGAAAGGGTACCTCGCTTACAAAAACAAGGCAAGACCAAGTGGAATCAAAGAAGTAGAGAGAAATAATAATAAATAAATAACAGAAAAATAAAAATAAAAACAGCTTAACCAAATAATCAAATTTCCTAAAAATTAGGAAAATTGGTTGTGCCAATCCCCGACAACGGTGTCAAAAACTTGTTGAGTCACCGGCAAGTGTACCAGGTCGTCGCAAGTAATAAAATAACACGGTAAGTAATCACCGAGGTCGAACACAAGGATTGGGCTACCAATTCTACCAACAAGAAGTTCGATAAGTTTGGCCAAGTAACAGAAAGTGGTTGTGAAGAGAGAGAAAATAATCGCAATCTAAATTAACAAATCTATTAGAGAATAAGAATTAAAATCTGGAATAAAAAGCATATAAGGTCACAAATCCACCTACCCAATCATGCATAGCACCCAAGTGATGATGATTCCTTCCCTAAGTTCAATTACAATGTCAACCAGGACCCCCAAATTCTCCTAAATTCACTGTCGTGCTCAATAGGACGTATTCAACGATCGAGTTAATTACTTACTAGGTCTCATAACCCAATCATCAAACTCTATTAAATCTGGTTCCTATAAGGTTGCACCGATCTCCTATTCACTCTCGTGCAATAGTCGATCGATGATCCCAATTCAAGTTCTAAAACGCGAATTGCCTCCTAAGCCTCAACATGTTTAACTAGTCAATCATGCATGCATATGATCAACACAACAGATTCAGAATTGGAAAACACTAATTGAGAAAAGGGAGAGAAACATACATCACATCGAACACTATACCACCATGGGTGGCTTCATTGATCCCTTAGACAAGGGGATTAGTTCCGCATGCTTGTAACAACGCACAAACAATCGGAAAAACCCATAATTGTCAAACAAGAAAAGGAAATAGGGAGACGCAGCTCTAGAATACAAGAATTCGTCCAGAAAATGCTTCAAAACTAGTGGGTAACAAAAAATCCCCGTTTCTGCCCTAAAACGGCAATATATAGAGTTCATATTTTGCGCGCGCTCGCGAGGTGAGAAGCCTCTCGCGACGCGAATATTAAAAATGGCGCGCTTTCAAATTGGACTCTCGCGAGGCGAGAGGATGTTTCACGTGGCGAGACTTCAAATCCTAGTCTGTCACGGTCGTGCCCTTCATCACGGCTAGGTCGTGATGGTCTCTGTCCTCCAGGGTCTTCAGTCTTCGCGAGGCGAGACAGAAATGATGATTGTTGCTGCTCAGCTGGTCTTCAGGCTCGTGAGGCGAGCAGACTCTCGCGGGGCGAGTATCTCCAGAATGACAATTTCCACTGTTTTCTTGACTCGAAGTGCTTCCCCTTTAACCTGAAACTATAAAATAGCAGTAAATGCTTTATTTGACTCGAAATTATCTAAAATATCCTAAAACTACTCAAGAGACTCAAAATGTTGCTTGAGGACAATTAAATCCAAATTTGGGCGAAAACGAGATTGAACTCGAATAATTAGCACATAAACCACAGTCTTACTAGTTATAAAACTAGATAAGACAGAGGCTTATTAGACTCCCTGCGATAGATAAGAGAATTCTTGGGCGCCACTATTCTTTAGGAATTCCAAAAAATCTTATCCATACTTGAGCATTGGTCTGTTTTTGAGAATAAGGATTAAAATCCTTTGTCCTAGAAAACACTCTAAGACTCCCTGGACTTAGATTCCAGAGACCAATGGCCAGAACACTACGCATGTCTTCTAGATAAGAAAAAGAGAATTCGTAGTATCCTTTCCCCAATGAGATTAACTCCCAGTGACATATCTTATTCCATAGAACCGAAAGCTTGCTCTTCAAGTCATTGATCTTTATTGGAGAATTACCTTTAGCTAACAGTAATCCGCCATGAAGATGGTTCTTGAAACTTTCCAGCCCTGCTAGATATTCATTCTCAAGAATCTTTTTGGAGATTTCATCCCCAAATAGCTCTGGTTTCAGTAATTGGCTTAAAGGAACAGCACAAGAATTGCTCAAAGATCGAGCAAAGGATTTTGCTTGGATTCGAGTTTTAGGATCAGAATTCGGATTTGAGGAAGAATTAAGGAAGAAGAATGAGCGAATTCAGGGAAAAGCACATCCCATGGGCAATCTGAGGAGATTGCCATGGAGAAAGAAGAAGCTTGAGTTTCAAGAAAGCGAAACCTTAGCAGAGCGTATCATCTATTCCTATGATTTTAGTGGTCGCGTCCTGATGAGTGTGATTTCACCTCATATTTCATTGACATTTAGCATGTATTTTCATATAGTTTAGGCATATTTAATTCGATTATTTGTTAGTTTTTACCTTGGAACAGGTAAGGCGGTTTTGGGGTGTTGTTGTGCAGGAATTAAGGATTAAAATGCTCAAGATTAACCATGATGGAGCTTGCATGAAGATGGAGCTTGAAAAGCAAGAAAATGAGCCAAACAGAGCCCATCACGGCCTAGCCGTGACAGCCATCACGGCCTAGCCGTGACAGCCATCACGACCATGATCGAGTAGAGCTGAAAAGAAAGAATGGAAAAGTCAGAACCGATCACGGCCAGCCTGTGATGTCCATCACGGCCGCGACATGCCAGCTGAACCAGACCCTCACAGGCAGAACTGATCACGACTAGACCGTGATGGCGGTCACGGCCGTGACAGACCAACCAGTGAAGCAACCTCCAAGGCAGAATCCATCACAGCCTGGCCGTGATGTCCATCACGGCCGTGACGCGCAATATATGGATCTTTAGAAACTGATTTGATCTGAATTTGTGATTGATTGGGATTCAAGTTACCCTAATCTATAAATAGACCACTTAGGCTCGAAAATAGGGGATTTTTTTAGGGACTTTTGGGCTACTACCCTTAGGCAAAATTAGGATTTCTCTTCTTCTTCCTTTCCTCTCTTAGCTTTTCATTCATGTTTTTGTTAATCAAGCTTGCCATGACCATGGCCATGCTTGATTAGTAGTTTTATTTCTAGGGATTGGGGTTATGCACAAGATCTGTTTTATGTTATGAATTGATGTTTTCCCTTTGTTAATTTTGATTTCGCTTTCGAATTGGTTTTTATCGCATGAATTACTTGTGAATCTGGTGCACACTTATTTGCATGTCATAGATACTCTAAGGAGGAACCTAGCGGTGAACTTAGGTATTGGATCTATAGGAATCAAACTTAGGATTTAAATCACGATAGTTAGAAGCGGTCCTTCGAGGGTTCACGAATTGTCACAAAGCTTAAAGGGTTCAATCTAAATTCAATTACCACGAGAGTAGGGGTTGGTTTAATTAGGCACGATTTTTATAACCCGAGAGGGAGCATTAACTTATTTAGGATAAATTCGTCTTCTAAGCAAATTTTGATAATTAACAAGGGGTAGTCAATTTAGTAACATAAACAATCTTGTTGGTAACCCAATTCCTAGGAATCTCTTTAGATTTGAAAAACCCCAAATTGATTTACTTTCCTCTTTTGGTTGATTGCATTCTTAAATATCTGATTTTCTAGTTAATTCTTATTTCAAAAATCAAATCTTTTCAAAATATTTTTATATGGTCCAGTTTAATCGATTTAATAATTAATTGTTGTTTGAGATCACAGTCTCTGTGGGATCGATCTTTTTATTACTTGACGACGAATCCGGCACACTTGCCAGAATCCACCATACGATCCAAGTTTTTGGCGCCGTTGCCGGGGACTGTGCTTTCTTGAATCTCAATTTAATTTTTAAATTGATTTTTCTGGACCTTTTCTTTTTAATTATTTCCTTTTTAAAAAAAAATAGTATTTCTTTTTTTTCATTTATCTCTTTTTCTTTCTAGAGTATCTATCTCTCTCTTATAGGTGTTTTTCTCTTTTATGCAAAGATCCCTAAGTCTTGGAAACCTTATTGAGGTTGACCCCGAAATCGAAAGGACCTTTCATAGACGTAGGAGACTACAAAGAGAGAGGGAGAAGTTGATTCCCATTCCACTCATGGTGAATCTATCGGATACAAAACCACTGAAGGACTACGCATCCCCAAATGCTAGGGGTTTGCGAACTGGGATTGCTAGGCCAGAAATCGAGGCGGAGAACTACACTATACCGCCTATACTATTTAGCATGCAGGCAACATCAATTCGGAGGATTACCCTCGGAGGACCCGACTGATCATGTGGAGACATTCTTGGAGTTCATCGATGCAATTAGAATTCAGGGTGCCCCGATTGATTCTATACGCTTAAGGTTATTCCCCTCCTCTCTGACTGGGAAGGAAAAAACTTGGTTGAAGCAAGTGCCCTCTAATACATTGTCAACTTGGGACCAACCGGAGCAGGCATTCTTGGAGAAATTTTTCCCCCCATCCAAGACTGCTTACCTACGAACTCAGATCACCGGCTTCTTCCAAAAGGACGGAGAATGCTTATCCGAAGCTTGGGATCGTTACAAAGGGTTGCTGGAGTCTTGCCCACATCATAGACTCGAGAGGTGGCTATTAGTGGATACCTTCTACAACGGATTGGATTACTCTTCGAAGGTGTCACTTGACTCCGCAGCTGGTGGAGCCTTTATGAATAGACATCTGACCGAAGCATTCAATATCATTGAAAACGTAGCCACCAACTACCACCAATGAGGTTCGGAAAGAGGTAATAACCTGAAAATGATTTCAGGGGGTAAGTTTGAAATGAATAGCACTTATCTAATTATATCTAAAATTGACTCACTGAATAAACGCTTTGATAAGCTTGAAAAGGCTAATGTGAGTTCAATTGGTGCTACTAATGTTGTTTGTGAGATTTGTGGAATGCAGGGACATGACATAATGGAGTGCCCACATGGTATTGCTCCTGGATCCGGTGCTTCGGGGGAACAAGTGAACTCTTGTCACAACTTCTATGACACGAACCCGAAGTTACCAAATTATGTTCCCCCAAATTCTTACAACCAAGGAAGGAAGAATAGTCCTTATCTCTCCTACGGGAAGTTCAACAACACGTTGAACCACGAATTCCAGGAAGGCCAAGGTAATAGGAAACCCGTATCGGGGTATCCTCAGGTACAAAAGTCCAAACTTGAGTCTCTTTTGGAAAATTTTGTGGAAACTCAAACAAAGCAAAATGAAGAGTTTAGGCAACAAGATAGGGCAGCCAATGAGGCAATAAAAGAGTTATTATCTAAGGTAGATAACTTAGCCGTCCATAATAAGATGTTAGAAACCCAGATTGCCCAACAAGCTAGTACATATACCAGAACTAAGGGTACATTCCCAGGACAACCCGAAGTTAATCCCAATGAGTATTGTAATGCTATTTACTTAAGGGATGATAAGCTTCGGGTAGTTAAGAAGGATGTGGAATGTGAGGAGGACATGAGCGAAGATGAAGAGATAGAGCCAAAGTATGTCCCTCCACCACCTTACCAACCCCCAATACCTTTCCCACAAAGGTTGGTCAAGAGAAAACAAGTAGAAATAGAAAATAAGAGCTTAATTGAGGAGCATAATGCCATGACAAAAACTAATATGCCTCCTAAACTAAAAGATCCAAGAAGTTTCTCCATTACTTGCTCAATTGGAGAATTAAAAATAGACCAAGCCTTATGTGACTTAGGGGCTAGTGCGAGTTTGATGCCACATACCATCCTTGAGAGGTTCAGAACCAAGGATTGAGCCCATCCAAGTTCTCTTTACAATTTGCGGATGACTCAACTAAAACTCCTTTAGGCATACTAGAGAATGTTCCCATAAAGGTAGGGAAATTTTTCATTCCTACCGATTTCATGGTGTTGGACATGAGCGGGAATTCTAAATTTCCTATCATTCTTGGAAGGCCATTCTTGGCCACAGCTGGAGTGATAATAGATGTAAAAAATGGCAAGCTCTCTCTAAATATAGAGGAAGGTATGGTAGATTTTTATTTGACTAACTCATATAACAACCCTCCTTTTGAGAGTCATGTGTGCAGGATTGAGATAATGCCTCCAGAGGTGAAGGAATAGCCTAATATGGAAGCGACTCCCCAACTTTGCATGATGAATGATGCACCAAATAATGATGAAATTGGAGTTGCTCGACATGTGGAGATAAAACTCCCGCCGGGAGGAAGTAAGGCCATGAAACTCAGAGTAAAGAGAGCAAAGCGAAAGTGCAATTGGCCATATGAACAAAATCGGCTCTTTGAAGGACTTCCATGGAAGAGAGGTGTTCTTGCACTTCCAAGCCCAACCGACCCCGGTTAATTGAAAGAAGTATGGTCAAGCTTAAGACCGTAAATAAGCGCTTCTTGGGAGGCAACCAAAGTTTCCTTTACCTTTTCCATTTATTTTTGAATTTCGTTTTTGAATAATTTGAGGAGATTAAGAGAAAAAAGATCACTAGTTGATGGTTTTGGCAAGTATTTTCAGGTTATGAAAGCAGTAAGAGCAAAAAGGCAAGAAAAATTAAAGTCAGAAGTCATCACCCCCAGACCGTGACGATGGTCACGGCCGTGATTAGCTAACCAAAGAAGATCAGAAAGGATCACGGCCCGACGGTGATATCCATAACGGGCGTGATGAGAAGGACCCTGAAGATCAGAATGTATCACGACCTAACCGTGATGAGCATCACGGCCGTGACACATTTTCCAGCATCACTTTGACTGGCATGTGAGCCAGCACCCTCTACCACCTCGGTGAGTTGTTCCATTTTTCTCCTCTCTTCGACTTGATTATTTACATTGGGGACAATGTAAGTTTTTAAACTTGGGGTAGGGGTATTTTTGCAATTTTTTGCAATTTTTTTTTTTGCATTTTTACATTTTTCATGTTGCATTCATATAGGCATAGTTTTGCATGATCACATGATTAGACTGCCCTTTGCTTAGAGTATGCATCCAATTGTGAGAACTTGGTGCCAAATGAATTGAGATAGTGAATTTTTGAACCCAATTTTTGTATTCATGTGATAAGGCTAAAAATAAAAATGCTTGAGATGATCTTTTGATAGTTGATAATTAGCATGTGGTTCTCTAGAATTGTGTTTCTCATTGATTTTAAACTACTAAATGTGAGATTTTTGAGCCAAAAAGGGGTACTCATTAAATCTACCCCATTCTTTGTGATTGAGTGTTTTATTCCTCTTGGATTGTATTCTCTAGAACTTGACTTGAAACCGTTTTGAAACTTAAGTTTTTTTTGAAAACATATTTGAAAATGATTGAGGCACTAGGTATTTTTCTGGCCTTCTGAGCTTTGACTGATTAAATGCTACCCTTTAGTTGCCCAGTTTTGATCCTCAAAGAATAAAATACTTTTCTTGGTACCTTGATTTATTTTGATAAATGATGCTTGGTATGAGACCTTTTAAAGTATTGCAAAAAGGGCAAAAATGTAGTTTGAAAAATAAATTGTGGGATGAGAAAGAAAAATATTTCTCTTGAATTGAAAATCCCCCCTTCTCCAAATAAAATAAAATAAATAAACAAAAAAAAATGGAGAAGGGGATGAGAAAAATAAAATAAAAAAAAAGGAGGAAGAAAGAAAGGTGGAAAAGTGAACTAAAGCCCAAAAAGGTATTTTAGAAGGTTGTCATGCTTTGCATTTTTGATATTTTGTTTAGCCTTCTTGAATTTTCCTTTTCTTGATTTCCCCACCTAACAATTAATCCCATGGCCCCATTACAACCAAAATAAAAGACCTCTTGATTCTTATGTGTTTTCATTAATAAAATAGAGATTTGGTTAATTGTCAAGCTTATGGTAGAGTACCTTCCTTGAGGAAATTGAGCGAATTGTCATATATCCTTAAACACTTGAGTGAGGTGAGAAGAGTGCCCGAATCAGTGAGAGATATGAATTTAGGGGACCTAAGTTTCTAATTGGACTTGAAATTGATTGTTTCTTGGGTACTTATTTGAATATGTCTGTCACTTGGATTAGTTACTCGGGTTCTTGGTTCACTATCCATGCTTTGATTGTTTATATTTTCTGGCTTTAGTGATTGCTTGAGGACAAGCAAAGTCTTAAGCTTGGGGTAGTTGATGAGTGTGATTTCACCTCATATTTCATTGACATTTTGCATGCATTTTCATATAGTTTAGGCATATTTAATTTGATTATTTGTTAGTTTTTACCTTGGAACAGGTAAGGCGGTTTTGTAGTGTTGTTGTGCAGGAATTAAGGATTAAAATGCTCAAGATTAACCATGATGGAGCTTGCATGAAGATGGAGCTTGAAAAGCAAGAAAATGAGCCAAATAGAGCCCATCACGGCCTAGCCGTGACAGCCATCACGACCATGATCGAGTAGAGCTGATAAGAAAGAATGGAAAAGTCAGAACTGGTCACGGCCAGCCCGTGATGTCCATCACGGCCGTGACATGCCAGCTGAACCAGACCCTCACATCCAGAACTGATCACAGCTAGGCCGTGATGGTGGTCACGGCCGTGACAGACCAACCAGTGAAGCAACCTCCAAGGCAGAATCCGTCACGGCCTGGCCGTGATGGCCGTCACGGCCGTGACGCGCAATATATGGATGTTTAGAAACTGATTTGATCTGAATTTGTGATTGATTGGGATTCAAGTTACCCTAATCTATAAATTGAGCACTTAGGCTCGAAAATAGGGAATTTTTTTAGGGACTTTTGGGCTGCTACCCTTAGGCAAAATTAGGATTTCTCTTCTTCATCTTCCTTTCCTCTCTTAGCTTTTCATTCATGTTTTTGTTAATCAAGCTTGCCATGACCATGGCCATGCTTGATTAGTAGTTTTATTTCTAGGGATTGGGGCTATGCCCAAGATCTGTTTTATGTTATGAATTGATGTTTTCCCTTTGTTAATTTCGATTTCGCTTTCGAATTGGTTTTTATCGCATGAATTACTTGTGAATATGGTGCGCACTTATTTGCATGTCATAGATACTCTAAGGAGGAACCTAACGGTGAACTTAGGTATTGGATCTATAGGAATCAAACTTAGGATTTAAATCACGAGAGTTAGAAGCGGTCCTTCGAGGGTTCACGAATTGTCACAAAGCTTAAAGGGTTCAATCTAAATTCAATTACCACGAGAGTAGGGGTTGGTTTAATTATCCACGATTTTCGTAACCCGAGAGGGAGCATTAACTTATTTAGGATAAATTCGCCTTCTAAGCAAATTTTGATAATTAACAAGGGGTAGTCAATTTAGTAACATAAACAATCTTGTTGGTAACCCAATTCCTAGGAATCTCTTTAGATTTGAAAAACCCCAAATTGATTTACTTTCCTCTTTTGGTTGATTGTATTCTTAAATATCTGATTTTCTAGTTAATTCTTATTTCAAAAATCAAATCTTTTCAAAATCTTTTTTATATGGTCCAGTTTAATCGATTTAATAATTAATTATTGTTTGAGATCGCAGTCTCTTTGAGATCGATCTTTTTATTACTTGACGACAAATCCGATATACTTATCGGAATCCACCATACGAACCACGTCCTAATAATGGTTATTAACGTTCTCCATAAAGTTATATAATGGTACCATTACCGACACAATAGTTGTGCAGCGAACTCTAGATTTTGTGATAACTTTAACACAGAGAATGCTAACGAGTATCTAGAAAAATTTGTATGGAAAATGATATATTTAATATTTTGAAAATTATTATACTTTATTTCTTAATATAAATTTTCCTTTTATAAGGTTTTTAATCAAAATCTTTAGAGCACTCATGAGCAAGACCTCATGAAATATAATAATAGAATGAGTATGTTTGGAAAAACTGGAAAAAATAGATTATGCTGATATCGATTATTGTAAAAATCGATTATAATAAAAATTTATTTTTGTTTGGATATATTTATTAAAAAATAATTTTAAGATAATCTATTTTATTTAAATAATAAAAAAAATCACTTTTACCTGAATACAAAATTGGTACAAGAGATTATAATTAAAAACAATCCATCTAACAGGAAGAAGGGGACCTTTATGCTTTTTACCAAAACTTTGACATTGTGAGTTGTGAGGTTCATAAGTCAACACGATCACCCATTTCCCGTTTCCACCACATGACATGACACGCCAATCTTCGTTTCCGTCCATAATACACATCAAGCAGTTTATGTTCCCCTACCCTATCTTATTTTTCATTTAAAAAAAATTGCAGTCTCCCTAAATTTTATATTTCAAATATGCTCAAGTTAATCCTTATAAAAATAAGAATTTTTGGTTTCGGAACTTATTTTTTTCATTAGGTTTTAGTCAACTTTTAAAGTTTTGGAATTAGTTCATACTGTCAAAAGGCACCATTAAATACTGATGTGGCTAACAGATTATCACATTTATGTGAAATTAAATATAATTTTTAATGTCACGTGACACTTGGTTTTGGTTCCTATACTTTTTTCCCCTTAGGTTTTGGTTCCTGTAAGTTCAAAAACGTTGGAATTGGTCATTCCCGTTAGTTCTCATATGTTAAGTGCTAATGTGTCTAACAACACTGTTACATGGAATAAATTAATAATTCTGTATGTCACGTTGGATTAAAAAATTATCATGCATAAATACATTTAGAATATATATCAGGTCATAATTGGAAGGAAAAAAAAAACTTAATTAACATTGAGATCAATCCGCTTACTATATTACTTTTAAGGATGTTAAATGAAAAATAGCCACTAAGTATTATTTATATTTTTATAATTTATGATTATTAATATTGTTATTTATTATATATAATTATTAAAATATTTTACTTTTATTATATTATATTAATACTATTATTTGTTTTTTATACTGCATGACCCAATGCTTCATGGAGTGTCTCCATATGGCACATGCTCGAGTTTTAACCCTCGGTTGCTATTATCACAAAAGCTCATGGATCAATTTATCATATCAAATCTCTCCATTGCTGATTTTCAATACAATTTTGCCCAACTAATAACACATTCAGAATATAAATCAACCCAATTTAGAAAATAACTTAATTAGCATTGAGATCAATCTACATAATATGAATAATAATATTAATAGTTATAAATTATAAAAAAATAAGTAATGATTTTTTAATAACACGACATACAAAATTATTAATTTATTTTATGTGACAGTGCTGATGTGGCACATTGTTAGCCACATTAGAACTTAACAGATAAGAACTAACAGGAAGGACCAACTCGAATGTTTTTAAAATTGCAGGGACCAAAACCTAAGGGGGGAAAAGTATAAGGACCAAAACCAACTCTTTTTTTTAAAAATATTTTTTAATGCTACATGACACTGCTGACATGGCAATCCATTAGCCACGTCGACACTTAACGGTGCTTTTTGACGGTATGGACTAATTCCAAACTTTTAAAAGTTAAAAGGACTAAAAGCTAATGAGAAAAAAGATAGGAACCAAAACCAAAAATCCTATATTTATAAGGACTAAAAAATTGATTAAGCCTTTCAAATAACTACTACAATAAGATTTGTTTTTTAAAATATGTTCTTAAACAATAATACATTTTTAGCTTAATAGTACTTTTGATCTTTGAAGTATTATAATTGTATAATTTTGGTTTCCTAATTTTAATTATCACAATTAGATACCTCAAATATTACGATTATGTAATTTTAACCCTTCACGTTTCAATCTTGCCAAATGGATTCCCGTGTATCACAGTTATACAATTTTGATTCATGATTGTGTACTTTTTTAATGCCAATAGCTTGCTGTCATACGTATATAGTATCCTTCCCACCAAATAGAATGAGTTACTCCACCACGTGATCATCTACCCCTCCATGCATGCGTAAGTCTCGGAGTTGGATGTTCTCATAGTCATAGTAATACATCGGGCAGTGAAATATGACGTTGTCAGTTGTACTCAATCTGTATTATCAAATTTTTAATTTAAGCGCAAAATTTTAAAATGTATCATTTCTAAAGATAAAGTCAAGCACCTTTGGCACTATCCTTTGAACAGGGGTGGATCAATTGACTTATATATATATATATATATATATATATATATATATATATATATATATATTCTCAGTTTGTTTTCTCAAGCATTTCCCAATTACTTAATCTCCACGGTGAATCTATATACATTGGTAATGGTGTGAAGCTCAGCAATTGTTTTCCTTTTAAATCCTTGAAAATTGGAATATAAGCTAATTAACTTCTTAGTGCTTGTTTGGTTTAGATTATAAAGGATTCAAAATCAGGTTTGCTTACAATAAAAGTTATTTTGGGGTTTTAAAGATATCTGTTTTAAATTTAACTTCCAATAAAATCAATTCTAGGTTAAAGAAGTAAGAATTTTTAACTTTCCCGTTGAGAATGATTGACTTGGGAGGGTAGTGTGAAGTAAGAATTTAACGATCTATTGTGGGTCATTAGTATACTTTCAAAAGAAAAGGAAAATGTTAAAAAAATATAATGTAGATTATAGTCGATTTTCATGACATGCAAGAAAACGTTTTGTGTTTTGATAAATTATTAATATAAATAACTTTTGAAACATATAATTATAAATATTTTGCATGAAATTTGATGTATATATATTTGTTGAATAAACTTTAGTTTTCCCCTTTTGACATCTTTTTATATATAATATAATAATATATTAATTAATTAATTTTAATTTCTAATATTTAAATATTGTCATATTTTGACATTTAAATTTAAAAATACTTTACGTGATGAGGCTTCAAGGCCCATTGAAGTTTGAGGGCTTCCACAATCTTATCCAACGACAAGAATCTGCTTCCGGAGTTGAAGCCCATGTGGGTTACTTTTGATTGACTCCTCCTTTTCGGTCGATGGGCTACACAATTGGATACCCCGTATTAAGTTCATTTCATATTTTAATAAAATTTTCACCTTGAACGTATAAGATAAGCTACCCTGGCGTTTTAATCCAATCCCTGCCGTTACCGATAAAAGAATGAGATTGGGATCTAATAAAGCGCTGACTAGGGTGCGCGAGGGAGCCATATCGCGCATGCTGAATGACTAAGTAAATGAATCGGAACCGTCCAATGATGAAGGTGCACAATACACGGTCCGCACCTAATTATTTTTTCTCTCCAATGATCTCTCTCCTCTCTAAATTGTCTTCTTCCATCATCTCCTTCCTGAACCTCTGCTTCCCCAACAACAACTACACGAACAACACTTAACCCATTATAATCCATTGCTAGCAAGTTTTTTCCTCAATCACACGAATCACAAGCTTCATTATTTAACGCGAACCACAAGCTTCGTTATTTATTATTTAACCAGAATCTTGAACAAAAATGTAATTTTTTTTTTATCACAGGACACCCAGAAAGATATTCCAAGGGGGGAAAACCAACTCACAAATTAGACAGAAACATGTTATAAACCCTCGAAGCTGCCAGAAAAGCGAAGAAAATTTGGGTCATCAACATGAGAAGGAGAAAACAATTATCAAAAGATACATGATTTCAATGGTGGGTAATGGGAGAAAAAAACCTAAAGACCCAAATCGATTGAGTTGGAGAGGGTTGGTAAAAAAATATATTATTAAAAGATGGTGGATCCCCAATCACCGTGACTCCGTGAGTGTGTCCTTGTCCTCAGAATCCCAGTAGAGGTTGTCGTTCAAGGAATTCATTTTCATTTTTTAACTATTTATTTTTTAAAACCCGGGTTTTGGGAATATTGAATTTAGATTCAGAGTGCAATTTTTGAAGGAGATTATGAGAGGTTAAATTAAGGGTTTAAAGATGCACCAACTATGGAAGTGTCTTGGGTCTACAAACATGGAGCAATGGGTCGCTACAGAACAACATCATTCCACTGGAGGGTGTCATCGAAGGTGCTGCCTTTTGAAAGTGGTGGGGAGGTGAAGGTTGAAGAAGGTTGAAAGAGACCTATATGCGAGAAGAGAAAGATGGGGCAGTGGGGACATATATCTACGAACAGATGGGGCGGTGGTTTTGGCGGAAGATGAGAGAGATGGACTGAGAAAGGTCAGAGCAAGAAAGGCAAAAAAGAAAAAATCAGGTGTGGACTCTCCATTGTAACATCTGGTGCACCTTCTTCATCTAATCGTTAATAACAGTCTCTCACG
Organism: Sophora flavescens; assembly: GCA_030762895.1. Taxonomy (NCBI): domain Eukaryota; kingdom Viridiplantae; phylum Streptophyta; class Magnoliopsida; order Fabales; family Fabaceae; genus Sophora; species Sophora flavescens. Next base: position 289,044,004 of record CM061062.1, read on the forward strand.
GTGAGAGACTTTACAAGCTCTCTCACCGTAGCCAAAGCTTCTAATTCTTCAAAAATCAGTTTATCCTAATTAGTTAAGATCTTATATAAAATCATTCACACACCTTCATATAAAATCATAAACTTTTGTCAGAGTTGGTTGGTGAAATAATATAATTAAATTTGTTTCAAACATCATAAAGTTAAGCACGTTATTTTTTTTTATAAGAAGTCAAGCATGTTAATTTGTTGAACATGGTCAATTAGAAATAAATCAGTTGAAGATATGGTACAAGCAGGAGGGTCGACTCAAGAGTGAGTGAGACCTAAAACAAATTTTGAGTGAGGTCTTTTAATTTTAAGTGAGAGAATATAGGATCAAATTATGATTTAGGTTGAGCTTTTTTGTTAGTATATGTAATCTTTTTTATTCACAAAAACTGAGTAAATAATTTTTTTCTTTATGGGTCTAAAACTAGGATTTTAGTAGCTTCACCCTTGGGCTGACAGTATATAAAGAAGCAGTAACAATAGTGGTAATATTAGAATCTATACAATATTTAAACAACAATAATAAATGTAGTTACTAATATTATTATGTCAACATAAAAGCAATGATTAAAGTGGAAAGATATCTGAATCCATGCACCATAATTAATGAATATAAAAACCAAATTGAAACTTAAGATGATTAAACAAAACTATGATCCCTAGTTAACATGGACTTCATTTTCACATTTATCTTAGTTTCCTCAAGGGCAAGGAACGTCCAAAGAGCTTTTCTACTTCAGCTGCTTCCATTTTAAGCCCGTTGAGTATGTCCATTTCTTCTTTTGATAGACCTTTTATGAAAATTTCCTCATCCTCTTGAAGTATTTTGAAACCTTCAGCCAACTTCTGAAACAAACTTTTTTCTATATTCCCCACCTTCTCTACTTCTCCTTCTAACTGTTCAACTTCCTTCACAATGGTCTCTTCTCCTTCCTCTACTTTTTTCTCCAGCCTCTCCACCAGAGAAGGCTCTGGTCCACAAGTATTATCTGTTCTTATGAACTTGCTGAAGTCTCTTCCCACATTCTTAGCTGCTTTGTCAAGTTCAGGAATTATAGATTCCGGCAAAACTGCACTTCTTGTGTACACAACAGCACCACCATAGCCATCCCATGCATCATTTCTGCCTCGGTAGTACACGAATATGTAATCATCTGGTTTATTTTCAATCTTGGATGACAAAATATACCTGCATATAAGTGTTGGTAAGTCTTTTAGTGGTGCAAAAGGCCAAATTCAACAAATAAAATAACAGCCATCTAGGGTTTTAAATCAAGGTTCGAAACTGCAATAGAGGTCGCGATGCTGCAGTTTTGATAGTTTCCTAAACTGCATCGCGACCCCAATTGCGATTGCATTGGCCGCATTTTTCCGCAATTGTCCGTAATAACGGCAAACATAACACAACTGCAACCACGACCACAATTTTAAACCTTGCAGCCATCGGGTGTGGCTAAAAGGATTGGGCCTAAAGGTAACAGAGAATCCTGAATCCTCATACATTGGAAATGCAAAACTGAGCAATCAGGATCCTAGAGAAACGTTTTAAGATCTGCAATTGTAAAAGGTGCTCAGAACAGCAAGTTGCTGTGCTGTCCTTACTTTATTGAAGTTCAAAGTAACATTTGTTAGATATACATAAAACTATTCATGTTCCTTCACTTAGTAGCTTAGGGCATGTTTAGTTTATTTTCAATTTCTTGTTTTCAAAGATAATTATAACTAAAATAATTATAAAAGTATCACCTTGTTTTCATTTTATTTTTTGTTTTCAAAGATTTGTACAGGAAACACTGAAAACGACTTTTTATTTGTTTTCACTGTTTGCTGTACAAATCTTTGGAAACAAGAAACATGATGAAAACAATGTGACACTTTTGTAATTATTTTAGTTGTAATTGTCTTTAAAATTAGGAAATGAAAACAAGAAACTATAAACAAACCAAACAGGCCCTTAAGTTTTCAAAAGAGTTGGTTCATGACATGGTATGGTATTAGAGCCCTCATGCATGTTAGGCATATAAAACCATTCATTTATCTTCATTTAATAGCTTAAGCTTTTGAGAGTTGGTTTATATTTCATTTTAAATAGCAACATGCGAGGTATGATTCATGTGGATATAGTAGCGAATACCTATACATGTTTAGGTGAGTAACAATTGAAAAGATTGCTTCTGATGTGCAACAAATTACCAGTCATCTTGATAGTGAAGGTACTCGTTATCATGATTGTAGAGGATCCCTGGATTAGAAGGATCTTGCACAAATCTCTGCACAGTTGACCTAGCAAGAAATCCACCATCTGGAGTTGGTACTCTCCATGAAATATTACCCACAAGCCTGTTTGAATCTATGTGAAATTCATGTAATTGGCAGTCAAAGGTATCAAATGTAGGATTTAAGCCCCTAGTGATGAACCACTTGCCACTGAAATCTGCAATGTTAAAATTCTTAACAAGGACATCAGGATTTGGAACAGGGAAATCTCCTACATCAGATTTCGTGGGGACACATTTCTTCCGCGAGACGGCACACTCATTGAATTCATCAACCACGCTGTTTTCGAACAGGTCCCCGCATTTAATCTATAAAATTAACAAGAAAAAGAAGCTTTCATTAGAGGAGTTAACCTCCCTTGGTAATTGGTATAAAATGGTACAGGTATGAACTTGATTTAAAGTACAAGACTAACTTGGCATTCAGTCTCATCAGGTCGATTGTTGCAAGTTTGGAGACAAGCAATATTCGCAGCACATGAAGGGTTTGAAAGACACCTACCCAGTTCTATCCTGCATAGATAAAAAGAGGAGGAAATTGGAGGCCAATTGTATACTTTCTATTATAGTTTTGAGGTAATATATAAGCTATAATGCATGGATCCAGGTGTATAGATGTGGCATACAATGTGGGGATACATTTTTGTTAACAAATTAGGATATAGGTATGGTAAAATACAAGATAACATTTATATAATTATATGCATCATCCTATATATATATAACATCAATAGAATATATGAAAGTGGAGACTTATTTGAGCCACTTCATGGTTCAGGGAAAAAGTGGAGATAACTTTATTTTAAGTTTAGTCAATGCAAATACAATACAAACTAACATTTGTCGAGTATCCAAATATTTGATACCGTATCAGTATTAGTATTGGATATGCATCTAACAAGATACATCAGACATTTTAAAGCATCCTTGCTTGTTAGTGTACAAGGTATATCTTTTACTATGGCAGAAAAGGAAAAGAGAAAGAGAGACAGAGAGATGATATACCTGCATTCCTTCAGCAAGCAAGTACAAGTTTTGAGAGCATCAACAGCATTAGCTGATGGAATTATCATTAAAATGCATACCAATATGCCAACCACTCCCATGAAGCGTACATAACTCCAATCTTTGAGATAAACAAGCATTCTATCAACGGCAAATTCGAATATCTGTTGTCAATCAAACAAAGGGTAAACTAAGAAGATGGGTACTTGAAATAAAGATGTTGTCTATATTATCTTGTCTTTCAAGGAACAAAATTTGCATTGTCACATAAAGGGTATGTATGTGTGATTGCATAAACCATAGGAGGAACTAAATAACTAGTAACTACCCTACAAGTTACATACCCGTGGGATGTTTGTGGGAGAAGAATCTCCTTTCCCTTTGTGTTGTTGCACTGATCTTGACCCCAAATTGCAAGAATGATCATAAGGTCTTGACAGGTGCAACTGTGTAGTTGGCCTTTTGGTGCCACACAATACTTTGAATTTGAGGACAACCACACTAGGACATTGGAACCTTCTTCTTCTGTGAAACCTGAAATCACATGTAACTCTATGGCCTAGTTTAATGCATACATTGGGAATGCTTGTACCTTCCTGAAGATGGGATAACAACATTGACCTTGCACTCAATGTCGCCATACATACACACAAAAAATATGTATATATGTTATGTTCTCACTTCCAAATGTGACCTGCCACTGAAAAATAAAAACATAGTGTAAATCAGCAAGATCAATTAGTAGTGGCATAAATAGCATATAGTTCTAGCTTTAATCAGAATGTAGAGCTAATAATCATGACCCAAAATAGTTTCTTTATAATGTAAGATAGAAAAACATAATTTTGGCCAAAGAAATTGCATACCCACTTCTTTTTATTTGTCAAGTTCCAAAATTTAGTTTATATAATAATATAATAGAATGCACAGATTATCATATAGAATGAGGAAACGAGGAGAGTGTGAAAAATGCCTTTTGGAATAGATGAGTGGCCAAATGCAGCTACAAAAAAAGAATAGAAAAGAAACAAAGAACAAAAAAGAAGGGGCGCTGTCGAATTTAGATAAGAACATCATCGTGTTCGTGTGGACTGCAAACAGACCCGTAACTGCAACTACATCGTACACGTCGACACTTCCACTTGCTTCTATGTTTCAGGGCCTTGCAATGGACTTAATATTCAAAGTCCAATCTCTTTTCATGGCCCAGTTCACATTTTCTCTAATAAAATGTTCAAATGTTAGAATTTTTTTAGTCCTCGACTTCCCCATAAATATTATAATTGATAAGCTAATTTTTAGCTTAAATAGCTAACTATTGAACTATAATAGCACTATTGAAAAGCCAATGAAAAGCTATTTGTCACGTCAATATATTGTAATAATGATGTTATAGTTGAGAATAACACTTATTGGAAAATATTTATAGCTATAAAAACTCATCTAATAAAAGGATAAAAAGTGTGAAAATCAAATTGAAAACCAGATTAAAGCAAATGGATCAAAAAATTAATTTAATCAAACATTATTTTATCAAATGGATTGGAACGTAAATAATGAGAAGCGACAACAAAGAAAACAAAAAATCTTATCCCTTGCATTAAAAATATATATCTGATTCCTATCGAATGAAGAAAAAAAGGAGTTAAGATGGTGAAATACGAAACATGGTTGCTTATAATATGAATAGACAATGATCCTACGTATCAAAAAAGATAGAAGATAAGTCACTGCAAGAAGATGAATATCTCAAAAGTGCAACGTCTTTAACCGTCCGTTATTAATGTGTAAATCCAACTATTTTAATTTTCATTCATCCATATATACTATAACAATGGATTGGGCGATATTGAAAAACATTTTGTTACCAACAATGGTACCCCCAGATATTATTCTTATAATAAATTTTGTGGAAATACTAGTTAAACACCTAAAATAAATATTTTAATTTGTTAATTTCAATGTTTTAAATTTAGGTCCCAAACCACAGTTGACGCCGTGATATTGCGATTGTGGTAATTTCCACGGTTGCAATTACGGTCATATCGATCATAATTTAAAACTTTGGTTCATTTGCAAACCAAAATATGTATACTATGTACTCAGATTAGTGTTTATTTTCTATTTTGAAAAGGAAAAAAAAAAAGTCTCCGAAGTAATACCGGTAACATAGAACCCAAGAAACAAATCCATACTAAAATAGATGAGTTGTGATATTTGAACACAAAATTGTTGTCCAACATCGTATTTACATACTTTTCAGCACTTGTTTATTGTTTGTTTATCTCTCTTCATGTATTTCATCATTTTAAAACACTATTCAAAAAATCATTTGTGAAAATAGATAGATTGGATAAGGCAAAACTGCAAGGTGCCCCTGGTGGCTTACGCTATATGTACGTATCTCGTGGTAATTGCGATGTTAATTGCACACCTAAGGAAGTGTCCCCATGGTAGCATATAGAAAGCGACAAATTTAATGGGGGGAAAATTAAGGTAAAATGAAAATTCAGGTGCCTTGTGAATACATAATAGCATAATTCACAAATTAAATTTAAATATGTGAAAGGTTATATAACTTATAAGAGGTGGTGATAAAAGCAAGGTTCTAGAATACAAGCTGTAATATGAATTACCATATGAGTAAGCGAGAATATCCATACCACGAACGGTGTTTACAATGAAAGATGACTCCTATATCTGTTCCATTCTCCTCCTCTCGCTGAAAAGTTTTGGTTGCTCCGCTACCACTTCTCACATTGCGCAACTTCCCAAATGCCCTAGTTTCTTTCGCGGGTACAAAGAGGCTTGGAATGGATATGAAAATAAATAATCATTCACCTTTGCTTCCTTTGTTTGCTATCTTCATTATTACACTAATAGACCCTTCCCCACTCGTCTCTTCTGCACCCAATGACCCACAAGGTCAAATCAGTACTTTCCTATGTTTTTATTCATGCCGTGCTTATTTTAGAGCTTTGTTACATTACCCTTTTTTAGGTCAAAACTCTACTTTACTTTGGGTTAGAAAAAAAAGCACATTTTTTTATACTTACAACATCTCATATCGTATTACTCATTGGAATTGCATAACTCTCATTTTTTTTGTTAGCTCCATCTTGTTACATAATCACTTTTTATTATATACAACAATTTTCCATTCTAATGATACAACTATAAAAAGTTAGCGTGCTTTCAAAGAAATCGATTCTATCTATAAGCAATGATGCTTACATTTGGATGTCATGTTACTTATGCTCTTCTGACGGTGTCATATAAGAACTAATTCTTCTTTATTAGCTAATTAACTCAAACTCTACTATAATGTTATGTTCACTTTTTTTCATTGACCACTTGCGACATGGAAGGAATGACATGAATGTTTATATGAGCTTTACTATGTCACATCGTCATTTTTTATTCTATACTACTTTAAGCAATTCTCCATTCTAATGGTACAACTTAAAATAGTTAGAGCATTTCTATAAGAATTGATTCTTTCTATAAGCAAGAATGGTTGAAGTTGGATGTCATATCAGTGATGCTACCATGTGTTCCTTTTCTACTATAATGCTATATACACTTTTTTCAATATTGATCACTTGCTACTTGGAAGGAATGATCACAAGTATGTTTCCTTGTTGGTGCAGGTACATGTGTGTTGAATTTCACCACATACCAATACGTGCCATTTGGTGAGTGCGGTGGTGTCCAAGAAGACATAACCAAGTGGGGTGGAGATGGCTTCCCAACCACCATGTGCTGCCGTAATGCTCTCACTGTTTTGTCCCAAGCCATGGCCTTGCAAGCCTATACTTCAAAGAGACGAATGTTTCCCCTTAATTCAACGGGACATCTGTTTATATCCCAAAATCAATGGCAGAGTTGTAGTGACTCATTTCATCCCCAACAAGGGATGTCACCACATTCATGTGGGTTTGATAACTTGTACCTAGGCAGCTCCAAATGTTCCAACTTTGCATTGTATGATGTTGAGGCCATGCAGGGTTATCAAGATGCATTGGGCAAATGTGCACACTTTGATCATTCATTTGAGGAGTCATGTGAAAATTGTACAAGTGCTATATGGAGTTTGAGAGATAGTTTATATGAACCAGCTAACGGGAAGGGTGACAATAATGGGACTGAGAGAGCCATATGTGGGGTAGCTGCCCTTGTTGCTGTTGCAGCTGGGAAATTACCGGATGACCCCTCCCTCAGTGACAAATTCCTAAGGTGCTTGCCTGCTTCAGGAGGAAAAAAAGGTAAGAACCATCCCTTTTAAGATTTTCTTTCTCTCTTTAGATCACTCTTGCTTCTTGAAACATCGATCATGTAAATACCCTTAAAGAGGTTATAAGATTGGCTTGGAGGTTGAGGTAGAGGAGTTAGGAAGGGAGAGGGTTCAAACCCCACTTGCTACTGCGGGCTTTATGCAATTGATCCGATCATATCCCTTCAACATTAACAAAATACTAATATTTGTTGTAAAAAAATTAAATACTCTTGGCTTGCCTAAACTTTTTAAGGTAGTGTACCTAGTTTGAATCAGATGAAACCTAGGAATTCTCGGGTGATATTGGAGTAAGAAAAAGTTGTTGGTATATACTTTTCATTGTGCTGCACGGCTCGACTAGACCTTAATGATAATATTAAAATTATTATTAAAATAGGAGACAGTAATAACTCATATAATTATTATTTTTTAATATAAAAAGTTTAGGTGAGTTGGGTCTCGGGGGCTCACCAGGACAGGCCTCACGTTCAAAGAGAACTTGGGATTCGAACTCACGACCTTGTGGGTTATGAGTTAACTGGATCAACTTCGTTGGGTCATATAGTTACAAAAATTTGCAGAAACTTAAATCACCTAAGTTGAGTATACTAAATCAATCACATCATTATTTAATAGATAATTATTATAAATAATTTATCATTATTAAATATATAATTAAGTTAGTGTAGCCAACTTATATATTTTAGGTATAGATAAGAACAGTGTGCGAATATTACTATATAGAAAGTTTCTCTCTTTTTTATCAGTTGGACTGTAATTTCTGCCAAATAAAAACTTGATTGGTCCATTTTATTTTCGTCTTCTTTCGTTCGCCTGCTTTTCGTACTAATTAGCAGCACCGAGGTAAGAATTTGTCCCCCATAGTTGAAGTGACATAGTCACGTAAGTCATAGTTCTCCGAGGTTCAATAACAGAAAACTATCATAAGGATCTTAGAATCTATGATTCTCATATAAGAATAAATTATAATCGTACTTACCCTGATCCATGATCAAGTTACAAGATGAATCTCCTCCTTATCCCAATCTATCTCTTCCCTTTCTTAATGGCAATAGTTCAGAGAACTTTTTAGGGAGAGACATAACCCTTGGTGGTCATAATGTGTGTAACTCCCATCAAGTTATCACTATTTATAATTACTTTCTTAACTTCTCATATTAATCAATAGGTCCCTTAGTTTCATTAATTTGTATATAGGCCCAAAACATTATTTCACATGAGTCACACATAATAATAAATTATTATTTTCTAACATTCTCTCACTTAACTCATGTGACTTAATAATACATCAATCGTGATGCGCATCAACGGACCTTACATACATTAGTTGGTTCCATCATTAGTCATAATCAAGAATACAACTAATAAGAGTCATGACGGTTACATGTTATTTAATCAACAAGTTTCCTTCCATGTACTACTTTATTAGCCTTTCACCTCGATATGATCTTAAAATGAGAAGTCCATAATGGGTTCGAACGTAATGTCATTATCAATAACATAATCTGTTTTCAACATCATCATTTGCATGCATATTCATAAGTAGAAAACAAAAACTTCATAAACTTATACATTAGCAAGTTTAGAGTGTCAAACATACATCATTAATGAACTTCAAACATTACAATTTAACATTCGATAGCAGACATAATGCCTATATTCTTAACATGACCAACAAACATTTTGGGTGGTAACCTTTTTGTTAAAGGGTCAGCAATCATAAGTTCGGTGCTAATATGATCAATTGACACTATGTTTCTGAACTTCTTCTTCAACGACAAATTACTTTATTTCCATATGCTTAGCACCCTTAGAGTACTTGTCGTTTTTAGAAAAGAAGATGGCCGCAGAATTATCACAATAAATTTTCAGCGGCCTAATAATACTGTCGACTATTCCAAGTCCTGAAATAAAGTTCCGCTGCCAATTACATGAATCGTGGCCTCAAAGCATGCCACAAATTCAGCTTCCATAGTGGATGCAACAATGACAACTGCTTCGCACTCTTCCATGATATTGCTCCTCCGGCTAAAAGATATACAGAGCCAAATGTGGACTTTCTTGTATCCACACAACCAGCAAAGTCTGAATCTGAATATCTAATCACTTCAAGATGATCAGATCTCCTATAAGTAAGCATGTAATCCTACGTTCCTTGCAAGTATCTTAGAACTTTCTTTGCAGCTTTCCAGTGATCCAGTCCTGGATTACTCTGGTATCTACCCAGCATTCCAACTGCAAAACTTATATCTGGTCTCGTGCATGTCTGAGCATACATCAAACTCCCAACAACAGATGCATAAGGAATATTTTCCATCTATTTCCATTCCAAATAATTCTTTGGACATTGCATGAGACTAAACTTGTCTCCTTTCTGAATTGGAACGGGAGATGTTGATCACTTATCCATCCTAAATCTCTCTAAAACTTTATTAATATATGCTTTATGAGACAAACCCAACAATCCAAGTGATCTATATCGGAATATTTCTATTCCAATCACATAGCTTGCCTCACCCATATCCTTCATTTCAAAGTTGTTAGAGAGAATGTTCTTAGTCTCACTTAATAGACCAAGATCATTAGTTTCAAGCAAGATATCATCAATATACAGAACCAAGAATATAAATTACTCCCACTGACCTTCAGATATATACACCGGTCGTGTTTTCCTTAAATCCAAAGGAAACAACAGTATCATTGAACTTGAGATACCATTGTCGGGAAGCTTGTTTAAGTCCGTATATCGATCTCTTAAGTTTACATACCAAGTGTTCCTTTCCTTTCTCCATGAATCCAATTGGTTGATCCATATAAACATCTTCCTCTAAATTCCCATTTAGAAAGGCAGTTTTCACATCCATTTGATGCAACTCTAAATCATAATGAGCTACCAATGTCATGATAATTCTGAAAAAATCTTTCTTGGAAACTGGTGAAAAGGTTTTCTTGTAAACAATGCCATCTTTCTGAGTAAAACCCTTAGCAACAGGTCTGGCCTTGTAACGTTCAAGGTTGCCATGAGAGTCACGCTTAGTCTTAAAGATCCATCTACACCCAACTCTCTTGCAACCTTCAGGAAATTCCATAAGGCCCCAAACATCATTATGTTCCATGGATTTAAGCTCTCATCTTTCATGGCATCAAACCATTTGTCAGCATTATCACCATTAATGGCTTGTGAAAATGAAACTGGATTGTCATCAATTCCTAAGTCATTTTCGGACTCTTGTAGATATACCACATAATCATTCGGAATAGTTGATCTCCTTTCTCTTTGGGATCTTCTTAATGCTATTTCTTGTGGTTGTTCTACTATAGGTTCATTATTAACCTCGGGAACATTAATTTGTTGTTCTTATTGATTATTATACGGTTCAACAACTTGAGGAACAACAACTTGAGTAGTAGGAACACTAGTCAAATAAACTTGTATTCTAACTTCATTAATCTCCACATTTCGTGAAGCTTCACTCCCACTGGTTTCACCATTCTCAATGAACGTAGCATTTCCAGTTTCGACAATTCTTGTACTATGGGTAGGACAAGAAAATCTAAACCCTTTAGACTTTTCTGGATAACCAATGAAATATCCACTGATTGTTCTTACATCCAGTTTCTTTTCCTGTGGATTATAAATCCTTATTTCTGCCTGGCAACCCCAAACATGCATGTGCCTTTAACTAGGTTTCCTTCAGATCCACGGTTCAAATGGTGTCTTTGAAACTGCCTTACTAGGAATCCTGTTTAACAAATACATGGCAGTTTTTAAGGCATACATCCACAATGATAAGGGTAAAGATGCATTACTTAACATACTCCTAACCATATCCATTAAGGTTCGATTACGCCTTTCTGATACACCATTTTGTTGTGGTGTACTTGGCATTGTGTATTGAGCACATATGCCATGCTTTTCTAGGAACTTAGCAAATGGACCAGGGTGTTGTCCATTTTCATTATACCTTCTGTAATACTGACCACCTCTATCAGACCTAATGATTTTCACCTTTTTGTCCAATTGCCTTTCAACTTCATTTATATAAATTTCTAAGGCATTCACTGCTTGAGACTTCTCATGCAGTAAATAGACATATCCATAATGTGAAAAATCATCAATAAAGGTGATAAAGTACTTTTCCTTACCGAAAGAATTAACATCAAAAGGTCCACATATATCAGTGTGAACTATCTCAAGAAGCTGAGTACTTCTTGTGGCACCTTTCTTTGTGTGTTTTGTTTGTTTTCCTTTAATACAATCCACACAAATATTAAGGTCAGTAAAATCTAAATCTGGAAGAACTTCATTCTTTATGAGTCTCTTCATTCTTTCCTTGGAAATATGACCCAAACGCTTATGCCACAAATAAGCAAAACGTTTAGTGCCAATATTATGATGCAAGGTCATAAGTGTTTCAGCATATAGATTATCAAGATTCAATCTGTATAAACCATCACTAAGTATACCAGATCCAATCATAAAGGTATGCTTAACAAACTGAAACATCCATTACCAAACTTAAAAGAGTATCCAACAACATCAAGTTTAGACAAATAAACTAAATTCCTAGAAATATTAGGTACATACAAAGTTTCAAATAAATCTAAATGATGTCTAGTGTCAAGGATTACATGATAAGTCCCGACAACTTCCACTGGAACTTTCATTCTATTCCCCATGAAGACAAACTTCTCATTTGGTTTTATGGTTTGGATTGTAAGAAATACATGCATCGTATTAGAAACATGAGTCGTACATCCAAAATCAATCCACCAAGTATTATGGGGAACTTCAGTTAAATTTGATTCAAAACATATATAAGCATTAAGCTCACCATTCTTTTCGAACCAAGCCTTACGTTTGGGGCAATCCTTCTGGAAATGTCCAGATTTCCCACAAATGACATTTGTCATTCTTTTCTTTCTTCTGGATCTTAACGGAGGACTCATTTATATTTAGTGGTCCTTTCCCTTTTCCATGTTTCTTATCAGCATTCTTACTAGCTCCTTGATGGTTCACATAATGGATTGAGTGACTTCCTTGATTCTTAAGTCTCGTTTACTTTTGAACCAACATACTGTGCAATTCATGCACATTCCATTTATCTTTCATGGTGTTGTAGTTCATTTGGAACAGGCCATAATCGGACGGTAATGAGTTCGGACTGCACAAGGTAACTCTCATCCACTTTCATTCCCAACGACTTAAGTCTTGCTGCAATATTTATCATTTCAATAACATGCTCATGCATAGTACGAGAACCATCAAACTTCATGGTGGGTAAAGTACTCATTAATGTCCCAGCAAGAGACTTGTCAGCAGTTTGGGAGTGCTCTTCCACGTTCTTCATAAATTGTTGTACACTTTTAGTTTTAGGAAGAGCAGACTTAATGTTACTTGCTATGCTCATTTGCATAAACATCAAGCTTAGTCTATTTGACCTTTCCCAAGCCTTATAATGAGCCTTCTCTTCATTGCTACTAGCATCAGTGATAGCAGCAGGCTTCTCAACTTGAAGAGCCAAATCAAGATCCATTACACCACCAAGGTGAATGTAAATGATATATAGAACTTTTTTCTTGATTCAAAACATCTTAGAATTTTGGAAATTGTTAGTTGAAGATCAAAATAGGGTGGTATCCTTTTATTTTTGGATATATTTTAGAAATGTATGTATACAAAGAAAATAAAAAGTAAAAGATACGGTATTGAATACAATGTTGAAATAGCACTAGAATTTCTTTCATGAATCTGACACATAAAAATGTTTACATGTCTCAGGATATTCTTTAAAAGTTGTGTCCAACGTGGTAATAGCTGTGGTTGCAATATTGGTGATTGTTATTCTAGTAAAATATGTGTCCAAGAGGAAGCCTAAAAGCCATCAGTTCACTTGAAACAAATCACTACCTGGTCTGGACTATATTGGTTCTCCAAACCTGAGATTGAGAATGCATTGAATTATGGCAATGAAAAGATATGCCTTGGACGTGGGAGTGCAGGCCAAGTATTCAGAGGTGTTCTTCCAAGTGGTCAAGTTGTGGCTATCAAGCACTTAATAAAGAGCAATACTTGTGATTCTTTCACTAGAGAAGTTGAAGGTCTTTCTAGGCTTCGTCATCCAAACTTGGTTAGCCTATTTGGCTGTTGCATAGAAAATAATGAAAGATATTTAGTCTATGAGTTTTGTGCAAATGGGAATCTGGCTCAACATCTATTAAGTAATGTTCTCTGCTCTTAACTCTTGATCAATGATCTGCTATATATGTCTGATTAATGTAAATAATGAGTTTTAGTTACTAGATTATTTAGGTTACGTTGCTTAAAGAGAAAAGCCTATATTGAGCTAGCAAAGTCTTTTTAGAAATAGAATATTGCCCTTTAGGCTTTAGGCCTCTTTTATTTATTTTGTTATTCTTTGGTTTTCTTGACTTCTATGTGACTCTATGTTCAGGAAGAGATCGCCATTTAACATGGGGAACAAGAGTTAGAATTTTGAGGGATTGTTCATTCGCACTCAAGTATCTCCACCATCATATAGAGGGTTGTGTTGTCCATAGAGATATTAAGGTACATTATATGAAAACATGTATCCTGCTATAAATGATGAAGTTTGGGGGAAAATGCACATATATGTAAAATAATATTTTCAGTTAGCATTATGTATGGTAATGCCTCATAATGATTTTGATTTTCAGCTTACTAACATCCTTTTGACTGAGAAATACCAAGCCAAACTGTCTGATTTTGGACTTGCAAAGATGATGGGGATGGAAGAGAGCAAGGTTTTTACTGATGTTAGAGGAACCATAGGCTACATGGATCCAGAGTACATGAGTAATGCCAAGCTAACCTGTGCTAGTGATGTATACAGTTTTGGTATTGTAGCTTTACAAATTCTGTCAGGACAAAAAGTCATAGAATTGGATCTTGATGTCAGAGATCAGCTCACTAGGAAGGTACTTCCAGGGCAGACAGAACAAGGGCAATAAATAATGCATAGAATAAATTCTTGCATAAACTAGGAGAACTCAATTTTTGTGCAAGCAATAAGTCAATCACCTAGTTAATTATGATAACTAATTATTAATTAATGATAATTTGTTTTTGTAGGCAAGAGATGTGAGTATGGGAAAGCGTCCAATGTCGGATTTTGAAGATCCAAGGCTAAATGGAGAAGTTAATAAGGAGGATTTTGAAGCCATCTTACATATTGCAGTCCTTTGTGTTGCCAAATCAGGCAAAAGTCGTCCAACCATTGAGGTTGTCTTTGATGAGATGGACAAGGTCTATAGGGATACAATTGCTCATATGGTATATATGCTCTCTTTTTTTTTTTTTTTTTGCTACAAAAGGATGTTATATATTCTTAGTTACTCCTAAACTCAATTAGTAATTGTATAGATAGAGTCTATTTATAACTTAATTTGAATTTGACCATTAGTGCTTGCCATAGGTCATAGCTTTGTGTTTATAAATTTTATATTTTGGTGCTAACTTTGTGCTTATCAAATTGACAGTAGTTTTATGTTTCTGCAGAATGCAAAGCAGGAAGAGTTCACATCAACAACATCCACCTCTAGCTCCAAGACCCCGAAATTGAATCCTCGTTGACTTCAATGATATTAGAATGGTTGTTATATAAGTATGTGTAATGTGTGATGAAAATGTAGTGTATTTGATTAATAGAAGATGGGGAATGTACATTACATATAATACTACTTTCAGCATACAAGTGCTACTACTTTACAAATTGAGTGTAATGTAGATATGAAAAATGTTATTTGAATAATTATTTAAAGTACACATATTTTCCTTTATAAAAGATGAATTTATTCAGAAATTATAGAGAATGTTTTCTTTTTTTATTAATTTTACTTAGCATCCATTCCATAATGTACTTTTTTATTGCCTACCAATAATTGACAAGCGACTCCAATATATAAAATAAAAAATTGATAAGCTACAAAAGAAATAATTACTAACTACTAAGACGCAAATAAGAAAATATTGACAATAGTTTGGTAGGGGCCGCGCGAACGCAGGCCCCCACTACCACAAATTATGATGTAGGCTCTCCTACTTGAGGAGACCTTAGGCAGGCACCCTTCCTATGTGCAATGGAAGTCACAAGCCTAGGCCATGGACCTTCTTGATCATCCATTGACCCCATCCAGGTAAGTATGTTGCAACGTTGCTATTTGCTCTTTATTTATACAATGCCTCCCAATTCACATGCATACTTTGAGCGATGTGGGACTAACTTGACAAAGCTGGTTTAACTTTCTTTCTGCACTTCAGTTTTTTACAAAATTAGTTGATTTATCTATTAATGGGACAGGATTTGATTCCTTCAACATACATACATGTAAGTTGTAACGACAATAATAACATTAGAATTGCCATAACAATTATATAATACAAATGAGGATCACTCTTCCAATAATTTTGACAATCCCCTATGGAAATTCTCGGTTATCTCTTCACTCTTGTTCTTGAACTAAAGGTAGATACATATTACATAAATATACCTGAAGCCTACTAAACAAAACAAGTATATGTATAAGGATTCTTGAGTTTTAAGTTATGGTTTTGAAGATACCAGATACTTGCCTTGCTCCACCAAAATGATTTATAATCAACTAGACTTTGACATAAAAATATATAAAGCATCATGTCAAAGTGCTTGCAAGCTTGTTCAATGTTCATCATCACAAGTTGCAACCAAGGATTGATCATAATTTTAATGGTCAATGATGATACTTTTCCTCATCTGATCCACTGCTGCTGGTATGGTCTAAATGTATGCTGCTCCCTTCCTCGGACCTTCTGCTGCTATAAGGGTCATATGAGTGAACACTCTCAATGCTGAAAAGACCAGAAGATAAGTGTGATGGCCTGCTGCCACTACGGTCCAAAACAGCTTCTCCGTCCTGCGACTCTCCGCTGCTGCTGCTATTGCGGCTAACGGAAACATTTCCATGGTATGAAAGGCTTCCATTCTCTGACCCTATGCCAGTGCTTGTCTTGTGGCTTAAGACTCTCACAGATTTTTTGCTACTTTTTTGGCTTAAAGAAGATTTTTTACTGCTCTTCTGGCTTAAAGTACCATTGACACCATGCAATTTTCTGCTTCCATCTTCTGAATCTGAACTAAAGCTGCTTCTGCGGCCAGAAGATTTGGTGCTGCTTTTGCGGTTTGATTTGGAGTAGTACTCTTTGGTATCTTGTGGACTATAATCATGTTGGTTTTCATTCTGATAATAATCAACTTCAGTATCTGACACATCACTTTCTTGGTATTTTGCACTAGCTGCAACCTGTTTTTTAGCAGTTTCATTACCATCCTTGTGATAAGAACCCTCTTCATCTGAACTATGGCCGTCCTTATCAAATTTTGCTTCACTTTGACCCTCTGGAGGAGAAGTGGAAAGAAAGCTCAGAGCAGTTACAACATCACTCATCAAAGGACGTGCTGCCGCTTCCTCCTGCAAGCACATGGCTGCTATTGCAACAACTTGGTTGAGATCCTTCTCTGGGTAATTTTTATTGAGAAGTGGATCTGCTATATCTCCATATCTTTTTGGGTCCCTAAATATAGGTTGTGCCTGTTCAATGACCATAGCAAATACATAAAATTAACAAAACAGATATCAGTATATCAAATTCAAAGTTGTTTTAATGTTAGCTTATAACTTCCATAATCGTTTTCATATATGGAGAATGCTAGCAGCATCCAAAGGGCATTGATTAAAGAATAAAAAATGAAAGTTAGTATGAGAAAAAGATATGCTTATATACTTCCTTTTGTCGATTCCTTAACCAATTAATGCGCTAAGGGCATGGGTTAACCAGACCCTTCATACATACTTACACACACACATGCAAATGTATAAAAGAGATTGTTAGTTATAATTTACCCATGAAACTAGATTTTGCTCTTCATTGGGTCTTGTGGTGTCAATGGCTCGCCGTCCGGTTATGAGCTCTAGCAAGACAACTCCAAAACTGTACACATCTGATTTCAAGGTGAGGTTACCTGTTCTTACATACTCAGGAGCACTGTAACCATAGGTGCCCATAACTCTTGTTGGTACAATGTTCATCTTATCTTTACCAGCAAGTTTGGCTAATCCATAATCAGATAGCTTTGCATTAAAATCATTATCCAGCAAGATGTTGGAAGATTTCAAGTCCCTGTATATAACTGGGGGATTGGCCCTGTCATGCAAGTACCATAGTCCTTTTGCAGCACTAGATGCTACTTTCATTCTGTTGTACCAATCTAATGGACCTTCATCTGGCCTCCTCTCTGCACCCCAAAGCACAAAATGTATCTTATTTTAGTTTCACAAAATAGAATTGGATGGAGGAAGGGAATAATTGTACCAAAAGTAGCCATATAATCTAATTGAAAATGCTCAGTAGTGCATAACATCAAGATTTACATCACCTCACATATAGGTGCTAGGAAAAGGAAATGAGACTAACTATAATTAAATAATAATGATAAGTTGTGTGTATCCAAGTGTCTAAAACAAGGCAAGGATTATGTTATGCATGTATAAATCAAAAATTGAAGAAAAAATATACTATGAAGATAGGAAGGGTGAGTAGTGAATACCAAGAAGACGGTGTTCCAGAGAGCCCCCTGGCAAGAATTCATGTACCAAAAGACGTTGATCCCCATCAGCACAATAACCAACGAGTTTCACCAGATTGTCATGGTGCAAGAGACTTAACATCAAAACCTCAACCAAAAATTCCTTGCTGCCTTGCATCCCATTTCTGTCAAGTTGCTTCACAGCTACCACCTGGAGAGAAAATCATAACTAAAACCTTAGGAAGAAAAGACATTATTGGGTTTATTTTTATGCACCAAAAACCAAAGTATAAATACTTTGATGCACATTAGTCTCTACATATCCCTTTACATATGGAGTGTCTGGTAGATTTGGGGCATTTGGTTTGTTGTTGGCGAGGTTCTAAATGCCGGTCAAGACAAAAGCTACTCTCTTGTAACTTTTGTCCAAACGGGCACATTAGACTTTCCAATGAAAAACCAAACACATGCAAAGTCGCAAATGGTATAGTATGAGATGATGTGTATGTTGAGATTTTAAATAAAGATTTGCGACTACAATTGAGACTGTAACGTTTTGGTTCTGGAGGTCTTCGAAACTGAAATGTGATCACAATTGCGGCCGTATTAATCGCATTTTCCTGCAATTTTGATGAACGCAACACAACCAAAATCGCGACTGCGACAAAAATTTAAAACCTTGGTGTATGCAAATGTGTGTAGGTAGGCATGTAACCTGTCCGGTTGCCGGAACTGTCCCCTTGTAGACTCTGCCAAAGCCACCTTCACCCATAAGGCATTCCTGGCGGAAATTCTTTGTTGCAGTTGCTAGCTCACGGAAAGTGAAGTTTTGTGCTTGAATATTTGAAGTATCAACTTGGTTTGGGTCCTCTGGCTTTGGTTTCTTTATATCTACTGCATGTCACCACAACATTTTATAGAGTCATGGATATGAGTCAAAAATAAAATTGACAAAACAATTACAAACTATAAATTCATAAGTTAAGCAAATTAATTAGACCTTTATTCCAAATGTTTATTCCAATCTTCCACTCCATCCAGTGATTTATATGTTGAATTATATAAAATACCGCTTTGGAAACTCACCTGGTGCTCTTGTCATAACGTTTTCATGTTGTATAGGCCCATGCTCTCTCTTGAAGCTATTGTTTTTCTTACTTTTGTTAGAGGAAAAACAAGGGAAGCAAGACATTCTTCTAAGGATCTAGAATAAAATAAAACAAACGTCCAAGAAGGATTCCAGGAAGGTATATATATGTGTATGTGTATATATGCCTATGTTAATTCTAATTACTAAAGCATCATTTGATTCAAGAACAAGGTGAACATTCTATGAACTATTTGATTAAATCAATGACAAAATTACTAAACGGTGGTTCCCTCAAAATGTGATTGAAGGACCCCGTGTAGGAAGGGAGCATAGGCTTGGAAAAGATGGAAGGAACATGAAGCCATGCATGCATGAAAAAATGGTAAGGTTTCCTCAGAAGTCTCGGAGAGAAAAGGGGGGAGGGAGATTTGAGTGGACATGGTTATGGGGTGTCTTTTTTAGATGGATTCCGACAAATGTGGTGTTCTAATTAATTCAGTTTTTGGGTTCAATCAAATCTGTTTCATCATGTGATTATTGATTTATTGTCGTCCAGCTTTTCCTTTCTGTTTTTCTTTGGTTACTATACGGTTATATTTTGACTCACACCTTTCTTACCATAAATATATGATATAGTTTTTGTCATTTCATTCTATAGCTAAACTAACTTATATATATTCTATAGATAGATCATTAGATTGAGCCTTTCAGTTGAGAACAACTTAATGGTTTTCACTTCCTCCAAAAGGAGAAGAAAAAAAAGAAAAAGAAAAAAACTTATATATAACTTCATAGGTACATTAGGTGTTATTTTCGAATAATTACAGAACATATATAATAGTCATGACACATGTTATGTTTTCACTATTGAGCTGTTATACATATTCTATTGTCATCGGCACCTAATATTTCTAAGAAATTATACCTAAATCTTGTTTTAAAAAAAACAATGCATTTACTATAGTTCTTCAAATCATGTGGTATATACATGATGGAGTGCCAAGATGAGTGTTGGTAGTCGAAATTGAAAGCACATTCTGTTTCTATAACGAATCCAAGTAAAGCCAATGGAAGACAATTAAGCAACTTAAAATCTCTGTTTAGTTTTATGTCTTGTGTCTAGCTGTAAAACGAGTTGATCACAGCAAATCAAAAATGTTTAACGGGTTGGCCCTTGTTGTTTAGACCTGATCCCAGGTTGGGTTTAAACAAGTAATTAATAATTGGTCAATCCAATTCATTTAAGCTTGTGAGTGTAACTGTGTAATTAAGCGGACCCCTCAAATAAAGCACATATTATTAAGAAATTTGTTTTGATACTCTGTCCTTTAGTTGACAAAATAGGTAGATTGGTCTTATACTTTTTTTTTTTCCACATTGGTCCTATAAGTTTTATTTTTTTCAAATTAGTTCCACACGTTACATTTCATTTCTACGTTAGTCCTTTCTATCAATTTCGACCTAATACCGTCACACCAAAAGGCACATGTCAGACTAACGTGAAAGCCACATCAGGTCAAAACTGACGGTGTTAGGTCAAAATTGACGGAAAGGACCAACATGAAAACAAAATGTTACATGTAAGACCAATTTGAAAAACACGTCAAGTTAAAACTGACGGTGTTAGGTCAAAATTGACGGAAGAGACTAACGTGAAAACATAATGTAACATGTAGGACCAATTTGAAAAAAATAAAACTTACAAGACCGATGTGAAAAGTAAAAAAAAAAAAACGTATAGGATCAATTTATCTATTTTGCCTAAAGTTTTTTTAGGACAAGATTTAAGTACAATTTCATAGATACATTAAATGTTGTTTTTCAATGGCAATAGGACATGTGTAACAACTCATCAATTAAAATATAATATGTGTAATAATTGCACATGTCATATTGTCATTATTGGAAAACAACATTTAATGTATCTATGGAATTGTACCTAAGTTTTATCTTTCTTTTTTTTGTATCATCGATCAATCACAAATAATTTTATGTGTGACTTTTAAGATAGTTATACAAGAGTTTAACGTTTTTTTATGATGCAATAACTACAATAATTACGACAAGAAAAATGTTAGGAACACGCTCTTTATCACATTCATCTTCAATATACTCTCTATTATTGAGTGGATTTCATGTGAGACTCACCAAAATATATGATCCCATGTGAAATCTAAGGAGTATATTTAAGAATGTGATGCTATCATTACTCTTATGGCAGTAACGCATTATTTTTATTTATTCTTTAAGGTTTTCTTATACAGTAAGAAACTAAGAATAGATTTAACTGAAAATTTGTGTACTCACCAAAATAAATAAGCATGACAGCACAACATCCTTAACCATTAAGTTTCCTTAGTCTTCACAAACGGCACTCCGCTTGCATTATAAACCCAACACAACATATTCACAGAAACAGACACAAACAGTGAAACGGAGGATTCGAATTCATAGTTATGGAAATGGAGTTTGAGGATTACTCTCTTTCACCACTCCCCGTGATGCTTGCGCTCTCTCCTTGGTTTCGTCCACCTTCAAATCTGCCTCCCAATCCGACGTCATTTGGGAAAGGTTTCTCCCCTCTAATTTCCGCACCATTGTTCCCACTTCCATGTTCTTCCCTTCAAAGAAGGACCTTTATCTCTATCTCTCCCAAAATCCAATCCTCATAGACGATGGTCGAAAGGTAATTTAATTTTTCAATTCCTACTGAATAAATAGTGTTTAAACTAATAATTTTGTTTATGTTTATTTTTTTTGGTATCAGAATATCTTTTAAGAACATTTCTAACGTGGGATCAATTGTATTTGTGTCCCTGTATGATCATATGCAAAAATATGTACGAATTAATAATTTAATTTGAAATAAAATAAATTTTCTTTTTAAAAAAAGTGGATCAATTGTGCGACACAGTAAAAGTAAGTTAAGAATTCAAATTAAGATGATTATTACATTGGAGAAAAGTTAATAAGTGTTTCTTAAATCCTTTTTTTTTTTGTTGAAAGAAAGTGTTTCTTAAATCCTACTAGTATGTTTTGAACAAAAAAAAAAATCCAACTAGTATGTGATATTTTTGGGCCCACTTTAGAGAGAGTTAAGAACCAAAGGTGGTTGTTGCATTGGACATGCTCTAACAAAAATAATGTTAATCAATCATATGTTTATGCATTAGCAGAACTTTATACTAGAGAAGATGTATGGGAAGAAATGCTACATGCTATCTGCAAGAACTCTCTTTATTGTTTGGGGAGATACTCCCCAATATTGGAGGTGGATTTCTCTTCCAGAATCTAGGTAGGTAATTTATTGTTGTCAACCTTAATTCTTCACAACTCTTGTGTACTTTGCATTATTTTTTTGGTACAGTACTTTGCATTATTTATAAAGAGTAAAGTTATTCTAAAAATTCTCTCAATTTAAAGCATATATAACATTATTCAATTAGAATTGAACCAATTGCAACATTAATCATTCATGACTGAGGATTATTGAGATAAAAATAAGAATTTAATGTGATACAATATCTGAGAAATCAAATTGATCATGGATTATCTTATATCTGATATTGAAGATAGTTATGACAAGAGAATATTTTATTTTCAACAAAGTGCCTAAAAATAAAATGTTAAGATAAGACCAATTTTTTATTATAAATCAGAAGTTCTTGTTCCTTGCTTAATATCTATCAATTAATTATACTATTATAATTATGAGAATAATATGAAAATGAATGATTCAATGTCAGGTTTTCGGAGGTGGCAGAATTTGCTAGTGTGTGTTGGTTTGAGATCAAGGGGAGGATCAAGAGTTGCATGTTGTCCCTAGAAACCTTGTATGGGGCATACCTAGTGTATAAGCAAAGTGCTGCTGGATCCTACGGCTTCCAACACCACCCAGTTGAGGTCTCCATTAGAATTGTTGGAGAAGGTGATACTTGAAACCAAATTGTCTACTTGGTTGCACCAATACCAAGGAGACGCGGTGAGGCTTTTCATTACCGCACCCTCATAGTCCATCCTTATTGTCGATTACGAGCCAACATTGAAGCACGGGCACCACCACCAGCACTAGTATCGGTATCAGCACCGATACCGGAACCGGTACCAGCACCAGAACCACCATCTGCTGATCCTAATTCAGATGGTATTGAGTATCCAAAGAAGACAGCGGATGGGTGGTGGGAGATTGAAATAGGAGATTTTTTTAACAAAGGAGGAGATGAAAAGGAGGTGGAGATGGGGGTTTATGAGGTCAAGAGCAGTGATTGGAAAACTGGCATTCTCATTCAAGGAATAGAAATAAGGCCTAAAGTACTAAACCCTCTGAATGGGTAAATTGGATTAAGTTTTTTTTTTTTTTTGAATGATTTGAATAAGGAGTATTCATTCTTGATTAATTAAAATATATTAAGGTTTGAACTTATTTTAGTTAATCAAGGACGGATTGACTTTTATTTACTCACTTTAGATATTCAATTAAGCCAATGAGCTTAATCCAAATAAATTAATGAAATAAACATGTAAACTGTCGAATGTAGATTTTTTTTTTCCTTTCTTTCTTACACATTATTACATTTATTTGAGTTTCGTGGTGGTTCATTTAATTTAAAGTTTTATTGATCAAATTGTTGTCATCTTAATGAAATCTTTGGTTTGGATCCAGTGATTTTATATGTTGGTGTTAGTATTGAAAATTTATTTTGATATTATATATATCACTAGTGGAAAATATACATTAGACGGTAAATGTTTACGTCAGTTAACCAAAAACTAGACGTTAAAAAGGGGGCGGTGGCAGTTTTGTAAATAATTAATTCACTGTTAACGTCAGTTGTTTTAAGGACTGACGTTAAAAGTGAGGCGGTGGCAGTTTTGTAAATATAAAATCACTATTTGCGTCAGTTGTTTAATGAACTGACGTTAAAAGTGTTTTGGAAGAAATTATTAAAACTTTTAACGTCAGTTGTTTATAAACCTGACGTTATAAGTGTGATTTTTACTTCAGTTAAATAAATAACCGACGTAAATAATCAACTCATTCCTATCTTTCTTTCGTTGTCATCTCAGGGTTGTCACTCTTAACGCAGATCATCACTCCATATAGTGCAGTTTATTTCTAATCTTTTTTTTAAAAATGTTTATTTTTAATCTTAATTAATTAGCTTGAATTAGTAAATTAACAAATTCTTGTGCAAATTAAAATAAATAAACACTTAACATAAAACAAGTTATATATGTATAATCAAATCGTATCTCATTGAAGCGATTCATAAGTTACAATTACATGTTTAAAAGATAAAAAATTTCCGCAAGATATATAGCACTAAAATTAAAAAAGTTTCCGCTTCAACATCATTTTCTTCTCAGTCCTGTGCCGATCAGAATCTCCAACATTGATTCTTCTCATTGAAGCGATTCATAAGTTACAATTACATGTTTAAAAGATAAAAAATTTCCGCAAGATATATAGCACTAAAATATAAAAAAGTTTCGCTTCAACATCATTTTCTTCTCATCCCGTGCTCAGAATCTCCAACATTGAATGCATCCCCTCCCTCATTTGAAGTCGATGCTCCATCTGAATCCACAGTCACTTTGGAGCCGTGGCGAGTGAATGGTGCACTCGATCTGTTTCAAAGAATATTCTTGGAACAGCCACTTGGTTCCAAAGCCGAAGTTTTGGAACTCGTAGTCTGCCGATTCTCCGGAAGGATGATGGTGTGTGCAAATCACATTACGTGATTCACCCAACCTTACCATCCATGTTACGTGATTCACACAACCTCAGAAGTTGTTTTGACCATTAAGACAAAGACCTTTAAGTCTAGGTATAGGAAGAAAGAGTGATGAAGTTAATCTCCATGGCAGGGCCATATTGTGAAGCAGAAAAATTAAAGGAAGGAAGGAAGCTATTTATAGGAGTAGGGGATGAAGTTACTAGGCGTCGTAAGTTGCTAAAAAATTAAATTGATCATTAAGAGCATTAGGTTCCAAGGCGCATTGGGAGTTGACCTGGCAGTCATATATTATAAACGTGCAGAAAAGAAAATGCCAGAAGGAATAGGAAGATACACTTTTAACGTCAGTTGTTGAATAAAACTGACGTAAAAAGCGTTTTTAAAATAAAAAATATTTATTTTTAACGTCAGTTGTTTATACAACCGACGTTAAAAGTGTGACAGGTCTGTTAACGTCAGTTGTTGAATAAAACTGAAGTTAAAAGTGTTTTCAAAATAAAAAATATTTATTTTTAACGTCTGTTGTTTATACAATTGACGTTAAAAGTGTGATTTTTACTTCAGTTAAATAAATAGCTGACGTAAATAATCCTATATCCCTAGCTATCTGAAATGCCCTGTTGTCACTCAATTAACACAGGTCTCAGAGCCATTTTGTGAAGGAATAGAAATATAGAGGAAAAGAAGAGGCAGTATTACAGACTGTTACAGAAGAATGTTATTTTATACAGACAACACTTTTAACGTCAGTTGTATTCAACAACTGACGTTAAAAGTGTTTTTAAAAAAATATTAATATTTAACGTCAGTTGTTAATAAAACTGACGTTAAAAAATTAATTTTAACGTCAGTTGTTTAATACAACTGACGTTAAATGTTGTTTTATGTTTACCCCCGCGCGCCTTCTGCACTTCGCTCTGTACGTACGTCTCTTTTCTCTTTTCATCACGCTCAACCCTAAATCACTCTCAACCCTCACTCTCACTCTCACCCAGCACAGAACCCTAATCGCGAGCTCATCTCCACCGCAACCACCGCGAGGGCTTCTTCGCCACCACCGTGAGGTACAATATTAACCCTAACTCTGTCTTTCCATTCATTCTTTGCAATAACTTGACGTACATATCTCTTTCCCCTTCCCGCGCACTAACTCTCCTTGTCCCTCTGCTCTCAGTAACCACATCGAACGTTGGCCACCACTCGAGCTCCCCTCCCCACCACCACGCGAGCACCTATTTCTGGTGAGTATTTAGGGCACATTTTTGTATTTTTGGTTTTGAGTGTATGTTGAAACTGTAGTCTCGGTAGTTGAAACTTGAAACCGTGAGTTTGATTTGTTTGGAATGTACGTCTCTGTTTTTGGTTTTGAGTGCATGTTGCTCTGCTGGTTGATCTGTCACGGCCGTGATGCTAATCACGGCTAGGCCGTGATCAGTTCTTCCTGCGATGGCATGGTCTGTTCAGTTGGCACGTTACGGCCGTGATGGACATCACTGCCAGGCCGTGACCAGTTCTTGGCAATTAATCTTTAAAAACTATAGTTTTCAATCTCTCGTATTGTCCTTATATTGGATATATATATGTTTTGTATATCTACAGGACCTATCTAGTTATGGATCGTAGTTGGATGGTTTGTAAGCGTACTAGTGCTGGGTATTTGAAGGGGGTGGGAGAATTTATAGAATTTGCTCAAAGGAATGTTCCTAATAGTAATGGAATGTTCTGTTGTCCTTGTGTCAAGTGTTTGAATACGAGGAAATGTACGGTGAAGGATATGTCCTGCATGTCATACTTTGTCAAAAAAAAAGAGACAAAGTTTCTGCGGGTGTCTTCAGGGCATCAAAGTTCCACATGGTTACTCTTCAAATATGAAGAGGCTTGTCTCTAGTGATCTTAAATTGGTTGGCTTGAAGTCTTATGATTGTCACATCTTAATGCAACAACTTCTGCCCGTTTCTATTCATGGTATTGCTACAAAAAATGTGAGACATGCCATTACTCGGTTGTGCTCATTCTTCAATTCTATATGTAGCAAAGTCGTTGACCCCCGTATGTTGGATGACTTGGAAGTTGAGGCTGCTACAATCTTGTACTAATTGGAGATGTATTTTCCTCCTTCCTTTTTCGACATAATGGTTCACTTAATTGTTCATTTGGTGAGGGAGATTAGATTATGTGGGCTGGTTTTTCTGAGATGGATGTACCCAGTTGAGCGCTACATGAAGATCTTGAAAGGGTACGTGAAGAATCCTCATCGTCCGGAAGCATCTATTGTTCAAAGGTATGTTGCAGAAGAAGCTATTGAGTTTTGTTCGGACTACCTTCATAACACGGATCCTATAGGGGTTCCTAAGCCTCGGCATGATGAGATCAGATGTCAAGGTAAGGGTACACATGGCTTAAGAATTAATAGGAAGGATCGGGAGGAAGTGCTTCAAGCACATTTGTATGTATTGAACAACATCGAATGTGTTCAGCCTTTCTTATTTGAACATAAAAGAAAAGTCAATCAAGAAAACCCTCGAATGAGCGAAAGGTGGTTGTTGAACAAGCATAACAAGACTTTCTTACCATGGTTCAAGAAAGAAATGCTTAAGGATGGTAGTACTTATCGATGACGTAAAATGGCTAGCACGTGGGCCTAACTTCAACGTCATATGTTGGAGCGGATACGACATAAATAACTTTTCCTTTTTTACAAAGGAACAAGATAACAAGAGTACCATGCAAAATAGTGGGGTTATGATCGTGGCCGAAGCAATGCACTTCTCTAGTGCAAAGAACACAAAACCCGTTCTGAAGACCGACACCTTACTTTGGATATATTGAAGATATTTGGGTGCTCGATTACACTAAGCTTACGGTCTTAGGTATTTAAATGTAAGTGGGTTGATAGTAACGGTGGTGTACAAACCGACGAATTGGGGTTCACATTGGTAGACCTCAACAAGTTAGGTCATATAAATGAGCCTTTCATAATGGCTTCACAAGCAAAACAAGTGTTTTACATCACTGATCCTTCTAACAAAAGGTTGTCCGTGGTTCTCCAAGGAAAAAGCATGTATAATGGTAGTGATGAAAATGAAGATTCAAATCTTGATATTCCTGAGACTCCTTCTTTGTCAACAAACATGCCTACTATAATCGAGGAGACACAGGTGGACGATGTACATGCCACTCGTGATGATCATCACGAAGGGATATTGATATAGGTAGTTTAAACTTAGTATACATTTATAACCTATGTTAATAAATAAATATATATTGTTTTGAACAGGCATACATTATATGGATCATTGTTCCATTTTTCCTTTGCAATTCGTAATGTGTGTGATATTACGTATTCTTGGGATATTTACTTGAATGCGAGGGATGGCTTAGGGGAGTGATATTTTAAAACTGAATTTAAAAAAAAAAATACTATTAACGTCAGTTGTATCATACAACTGACGTTAAAAGTATTTTATAAAAATATACAGTACACTATTAACGTCAGTTGTTTACTACAACTGCCGTTAAAATTAAGACCTTTAACGTCAGTTCTTTATAACAAATGACGTTAGTTTTAACAAAATTTACGTCGGTTATGTTAAAGAACTGACGTTAATTTTGACAAAATTAACGTCAGTTGTGTTAAAGAACCGACGTTAATAGTGTTATATTTAACGTCAGTTCTCAACTGACGTTAAAAGTGTCACTTTTATCGTCAGCTGTATTTACGTCAGTCAGTATTCTGACGTAAAAAATCAATTTTAACTTACGTAA
Organism: Sophora flavescens; assembly: GCA_030762895.1. Classification (NCBI taxonomy): domain Eukaryota; kingdom Viridiplantae; phylum Streptophyta; class Magnoliopsida; order Fabales; family Fabaceae; genus Sophora; species Sophora flavescens. The sequence continues at coordinate 289,072,808 of CM061062.1, forward strand.
AAAGTACTTATTGCACCAGTGTATCCAAATATGTACGTGAAGTTTGATATTTTGTGAAATTATTTAGATAGTGAGTAACTGAGGATCGGATTTTGTTCATCCACAGGGGTGACACAAACTCAATAATGAAATTAGTTGAAAAATAATATAATATTTCATAATAAATATTATATCATTTTTAATATCAAATTCATTTTTTTTTTTGGGTGCTAATACCCAAATTCTAATCATCTATTGTTTTCAAAGCAGAAGTGATTGATATTTTGTGAAATGATTTAGATAGCGAGGATTTTTTTTAAAAAAAAAATAGTGAGGATTTGAGTAAACCATCATTTTGGTCCCTGAAAGTGTGAGACACTGTCAGATCAGTCCCTAGAATAAGATAAATTAAAAAAAAAAAGTTTTGAAAGTTGTAAATTGTCAATTGTTTTAATCTAGATATTATCCTCTTTTCAAATTAGTCCCTAAAGTTAAATACTTACATTCAAATTGATCCTTAAAAATTATGAAATTGATAACTAATTAAGTTGATATTCATAATTAATCTTTAAGGACTAATTTGATTTTAAGTATTCAACTTAAGTGACCAATTTGAAATATTTGACAATATAGAATAATGTCTGGACTAAAATGATTGACTAAGTTTGAAGCTTAGTATCATAGCTTAAATGATCTTATACAAGCCTGCAAACAAATAACATTGATAGGGCTGTAAGCGAATTCGATCCGTTTTGGCGAGTTCGATGTATCCGAACCAAACCAAACTTATTTTTTATGATTTGCCTCAATTCATTGGATCATATTTTAAATTTTGAATTTGAAGACAATCAGTTCAGATATCAAATTTAAAAATTCTGAACCCGTCCAATCCGAACTAAATTAATGACTTCATGAACTTAATATATTATTATTGTTATTATTATTTCATGCTAGTCCCATGTTCTTATGAATTTGTTATGAATTAAGAATTTGCTTATGAATATGCTAGTGTTTTATGAATTTGTTCTCCGTATTATTTGTTAGTGTATTAATATTTTTATATATATTTCTTAGAATTTTTACTCTTTCTCAAAATGTAAAAAAAAATAGGGATAGAATCAACCTGAATTTAATCGAATTGATTCGGTTCAAATTAGTACAAAATTTTGCAAAAATTGATTCAGTTACAATCCTAAAGATTGATTATATGTATTATTGATTATTAGTTTGATAATTAGTTCTACAAAAGTGATGTGAGAAAATTGATTAGTTTCAAAATAGTCAAACATCGTGTCGGTATGGGCGATATGGGGGCTCGCTTGGGTGAAACAAATTTTCGGGTCATGCATAAGTGGATTCCCCATATGTTCTCAGTTGGGCTAGTCCTTTTCACTTCTCTTCGTGTGACTTTTTGACAAACCCCTTTAAATTTCTTTGTTTAGAGGCTTGTTGAAGTTTATTTAAGCTATGGCACCGTGTTGGCTTTTGACATAGGGCTTTTGATAATGTAATGTGTATTCAAGTTGGATGCATTAAACTAATCAAAGATGGTTACTGAAGCTCACATTCACATATAATGCTATTCCAACATTATTATTGGCAACAGACATTATCGTTTTCATTAATAAAATAATATAGAAGCTATATATGCATCTCGGGGCAAAATAAAATAATCTAATTAGTCTATATCCTAAATCGTTATACTGTAATATAGGAGGTTAAATTGTAAAGACTAGCAAGAGACAACACAATATTCATACTTTGTTTAACTCCCCAGACAACCATGCAAAGCCAAATGCATAATTTCACAGCATTGGATAACTGCTAAGGCTCGCCTATATCATTTGCATAAGTAAAACATGGTTACACTCAAAGCAAAATTGGCAACCTTCAGCAGTTCAGCTATATAAATCTCTCTTACCCAATGTAGTATTGCACAGCCAAAACAAGTTTTAATTCCCAAAGAGAGTGTGTGATTCAAACTAGGCCAAGCACACCACATAAAATGGCATATGTTATGTGCTAAGAACTTTGATACCAATTTTCTCCTTAATTAGTGGTGTTTATCCTAGCAAGAGGATCGGATGCCTATGTTAATTCTAATTAAAGCACCATTTCATTCAAGAACAAGGTGAACATTTTATGAACTATTTGATTAAATCAATGACAAAATTACTAAACGGTGGTTCCCTCAAAATGTGATTGAAGGATCCCGTGTAGGAAGGGAGCATAGACTTGGAAAAGATGGAAGGAACATGAAGCCATGCATGCATGAAAAAATATTAAACATAGCCTCTAAGTTAACAATTAGCTAGCAATTAGTTATTCTGTTGTAAATACAGTTAAGAGTTAGTTGACATATATCTTTACTTTCCCTCCAATTGTAACTCTATATATACACACTACTGGAAAATATGGAATAAAAGATCAGATGTAACGTCTGATAAAAAAAAAGTGGACGTTAAAAAGGAGGTGGTGGCAGAACCATAAATATGAGGTTCATTTAAATCACCTTTAACATCTGTTGTTTAACAACAGACGTTAAAATTACGTCTTTTATGTCTGTTATTTAAAATACAGACGTTAAAGATTGTTTTAACAACAGACGTTAAAACAACAGACGTTAAAAGTGATTTTAAATTTTTTTAGTGAGTATACGTACCCGCGCGTGTAACACCTAGTTTTTTTCACTGTTTACTGTTTTTATATCGGTAAAATAAACAGAAATGTTTATATTTATATTTTAAAACCTATAAAATGATTTTGGATAAATCAAGATCATATCCATACTCTACTTTAACATAGAGAGTTATGATTAGATTTTGGGTCGAAAATTTAGACGAAACCCGATCTGCGATTTAATGACAATAAGAATTTTACTGCTAAAATGACCTAATTTTGACTCGCGAACAAAAAACTTAAGGTTTTTGTGAATTTTCCAACATCTTAGACTATTTTAAAAATTTTCACTTAAAAAGTGAAATAATATATATTATGCGGGCGTTATACGAAATCGGGTGAACGACGGAGCTGAATACGGGATTTCCGGGACCTGCTAACAGATAAAGAGCTTGTCATTCATGATGACTCACAAGGGGTGAGTCATATAGATGACTCCCCTTAGTCATGATGACATTTTTAGGGATTTTACTATTTTGTCCTTTATGTTGGTTTTATTCATAAGTTTGCCATTGTACAAGATTACCATTTTGTCCCTAGAATTTTATGCTTTGGCCCCAAATACCCCCCAATTCCCACAGCCCAATGCTATAAAAGCCTTGCTTCGTCATCTTCATCAACTTTCTCCAATTTTCCATTAAAAAGCTTAAGTTACATAACCTAGTTTTGTGAATGAAGTGTGTGACTCCTTGCCCATTTCTCATTTCCAAGAGGTATATCATGCTCTCCTCACTTGATTATCATCATGTTCTTCAATTACTCTTATGTTTTGAAGCCTTTATCAATATGAGGCATTTTAGGGTTTCTGGTTTCAAAAATTCATAGTAAATCATAGAAAAATCCAATGAGCATGAAACTAATTTCTATGATCATATTGTCATCTCTATATTCTAGATCTAAGAGGATGTATTAAACAAAAATTTCTTGCCTCTTGAACCAGGCAAGGCCGAACCCTGGTTTTTTTTTTTTGGGTGGGGGGGAGGAGGATTTTGTTCAATTTAATTTTCTTAACTAGTTTTGTTTGATTCAATCTTATAGCTTATATATGTATTGAATCTATGTTGATTTGATCAAATCAACGTCTCTAAGACTTTTTTTTTTTATCATGTCCGAAGTTGGTTTGTTGGAGGATTGGAGTATTTTATTTCAATTCTTGTAACTTAAGTGTTGATTTAGGGTTTTAAGTGATTAAGAATCACTAATCCAAAAGCTTAGAAATTTCAGAAATTTTTAACCCTAAAAACACCCCAAGACCAAAACCACTATGTAGGTAATTAGGTGTTTTTAAGTTGTTTGTTTGTTGATTTGTGGTGTGTTGTTGAAGGATAAGCTAGTTTATCTAGTACGGGTGTTACCGATGCGTGGATTTACAGCAAATCGTATATCGGAGGAATATCATCTAAAGGTAAGGGGATTACCTGAGGGGTTTTTCTGGTAGTCATGTGTAATTGTTTGTGGTCTGTATTAATTATTGGGTGTATGTAATTTTTATGTAGTTAGTTTTATTTTCTTAGTAATTATCTGCTTTTAATTAGTTAATTATCTGCATTTAATTATATTTTGTGGCATATATTTAATTGCTAGTTGCTATATTATTGGCATGATTGTTATTGATGATTGGTTGTGGATTGAAAAGCCTGACAGTGGTCGGTGCTCAATTAAATACGAGGTTAAAAACATTAAAAAGCTTTTTATGAAACAATTAGTTTAGTTTACTGGAAAATAGTAATATAATATTACTTAATTATTTTATTGGTTAAAAATGGGTAATAATGGAAAATGTAATTATTTTAATAATTTAACGGTGAAAGAGTGTTTTAAGAGTCATAGTGAAGACGTAACCGTGAAACTATTTTTGTACTGCTAATTTATTCGTAAGAAAATTCTAAATATTAAAAAATGTTATTTTAAGAAAATAAGTTTCAAAAATAATTTTATTACAGTGTTGGAAAAATTATTTTATTATAAAAGTCATGTTTTGACTTGAAAACATTTTTTTTAAAACGTCAAACGTCGGACAATTCCGACAATATTTACAGGAGTAGTATTACAACTGGTAATATTAGTTAAAACAGAGATTTTGTCTCAAAGCAATATTTTCAGGTCCAAAATATTAACTTTTGAAAGAAAATGAGTTTCAAGTGATTTTGACGATTTTCCAAAACGAACTTCCAACGTAAAAGGATTTTCGGTAAACAAATGGTGTTATTTCCGACAACTTGGATAAGTTGAGGAACTTTGGTTTTGTTTTGTGTTTCACAGAACGAAAATGATTTTAAAGATAAAAAAATGGACCTAGCTGCTGAGACGTCAGGATCTAGTGTTCTATGGTATGGACCAAGGGTCCAAAAGGGGAAGTTATGGACTAGATGTCCTATAAAACGTGTATTGATTTTTGTGCGCTCAAATCTACGTATCTAAGACTGGTGCATCGGTCTAGACTACGTGATTTGTACATTTTTGACTTGGAGTCAGTTATTTTTGGAATGATGGATTAAACTTAAATGTTTAAAACGATGGGTTGGTCGTGAGACTTTTTGCTCCGACAAGGAAATATTGAACACAAAGAAAATGACGTGAACAAAACGTTATACATGCATTTTTGGGCAGACGTGCCTTTGCATAGGACTTGGATGCTTGATGTCAAGTATTCATGACGTTTGCACCACTGTGCCTTGATGGACATATGTCCACAAAACCATATACTATAAATAGTATTCACTGTACCTCGTTTTGGACAGTGATATGGTTAATTTCTACCTTATATTGCAATGATTCTGCCTTATTTGGCAACGAGAGTCTGATCAACTCATTTATTTGTTGGTTGAAGCTCCGGAGATTAGGTATCAAAGTTAGTTGATAAATATTGAAGTGTCATTGTTTTAAAACAACGACTGTCGTGCATGTGGTTATCGTTTTAAAATCCATATATTGGTTCTCACCCTTGCATGTTTTATTGTTGGTACCTCTTTTGTATGGGTATATTACTATTCAAGTATAGATGGATCTGACATTGCCACTGGCGCACACAGGGGTTCGTTCCGTTCATTTTGAGGATGCCGCAAACATAAACGTGTGGGTTATAAACCCGGGAGCTCACAACGTTACTTATACCGGGCATATACATATGGTAGAGGGAACGATAGCGACGGGGCCACAGCCGAGCATAGGACGATGGAGACCATTGAGGTATCTTTACCTCCGATGTGGTTTCTACTTCAGCATCTGGTGGATCATAGGGAGCTTGAGGCGCAGTCATTAGTTGAGGCAGCACCAGCACCACCTCTGGAGGAGATAGTCATAGACCCGGGGGAGGATCCGGAGGAGATCGTTGAGGATGTACTCGATCACATTCCTCTTGATGACGATGATGATTCACCCGATGAGGGTCTAGTTGCGTCTTCATCCGATACCTCTGCGGGGAGTGGGATTGGTCACCATTGTCTTCCCAATGGGTACCACTAGATGTTGACCATAGTTTCCATTTTTGGGGTAGTGATGTCGTCATTTTCTTAGCTACTGAGAGCCATGTTTTTGTTATATGGCCTTAGATGTTTCGCTACGTGTCTGTACGTTTTTATTTTCTTTACTTAGTTCTTTTGAGAATGACCTGTTCTGATAAAGGCCTGTATAGTTATATAATTTGTACAAAACTGCTGATGCAAATGATATATATATACATATATGGTGTGTTGTTTATGATGTTGAACGTCAAGTTAAAAAGAATAAAAAAATTATCACCATTTTTGGTATTAAGAAAAGTGTTATAAAATATTATTTTCCGAAAGTAACCAACACAATTAAAGTTTATTTTTCCGCGACGTGTTACTATGTGATGACTCAAAAAGGGATGTCACATTTGTGGTATCAGAGCTGGTCAAGTCTTTCGAGAAGATTTGGGGAATAGGTCTGTTGTGTTGATGTTGTGTGTTCTCTGATTAAGCTTTGTTTGAAATTACTTCTTAGAAGTAATGTGTTAATATGTAAGTAAGCGTTTCATTTTCTGGTTGTGGTCTAACTGATGTGGCCTTGTAGGTCAGTTATGGAACTAGAACTAGAAGGTGGACGTGGACGAGGACATGGACGCGGTTGCGGAAGGGGTCGTAGAGGTGGTCCCTTGGGTGGTCGTGGCTATGAGGACTATGATGGGGGAGTAGATTATACTGCTCAAGCAATGGACAACATTACGGCTGCTATTGCGATGCAGACAGCTGCTCAGACTCAGCAAGCGGCGGAAGGTAGAAGTCTGAATACGTTCCGACGTCAGAACCCTTTGCAGTTTCACGGGGACGCTGAACCCGAGAAAGCGAACTTATGGATTCAGGAGCTGGAGAAGATCTTTGAACTCATTCTGACCCCGGAAGGAGTTAAGGTCTCATATTCAACATTCTTACTGGTAGGAGAGGCAGAGTACTGGTGGAGAGGTGCTCGACAACTGCTGGAAGCAGATCATCAGGAGATTACTTGGGATGTGTTTAAAACCGCATTTCTGAACAAGTATTTTCAGGAGAGTGTTCAGATTGAGAAAGAGCAAGAATTTCTGTGCTTATACCAGCGTGATCTGACTGTTGGGGAGTATGCGGCGAAGTTTGAATCGCGCGCCAAATATTTCCGTTTCTTTAAAGAACAACCAAATGAAAGCTGGAAATGTGAGAGGTTCGAAGCAGGTCTGAGGTTCGAGATTAAGGAATCTGTGCAACCACTACAACTCAGGAATATTCAAGCTCTAGTCGAGATGAGCAGGAAGATAGAGCAGATGAGGAAGGGAAGAGATAACGGAGGGAATACTGGAGGACCTTCTCGATCCAAGAACCAATATCTGAATCAGAACCAGAGTTAGAAAGGGAAGTAGGATCAGAGGAAGACTTATTTCCGACCTCCAGGGAATAACCACAACCAGAATCAACAAAAAAATCGTTCGAATGCTACTGCAACCGGGAGTGTGTTGGAGCCAAAGTGGTTTTGGATTTAATAATCTCTAAGTTTTGATGTTAACAAAAGGATTAAATTTGCTTGGCAAAGTGTTAGTTAAGATCTAACAAGTGAATTCAGTCTATGCAGGAATATTCAAAATAATATAAGGTATACAATGCTTGGACTTGTGCAAAGAATTACCCGTCCAATGGTTATTTAAACTGTTTATATTTTAATCAATAGGTAGACTGGTTTTCCTTAGTGGACGAGGCTATAAATGAATACCTAAATAACTTGATAGGTATAGCAAGTCCAAAGACTTGAGAATAAGCACGTCCATCTTGCCACGTCAGCAGACGAGTGCTATCCTTGTATCTCAAGTGCCTTAACTAAAATTCGGTAGAAGTCCATATGCCACATCATTGGACGGAGCTTCTCTTTAAGGACTTAGCAAGTCCAAAGACTTTAGTGGACGATCGATTCTACCATATTAGTAGTCGAGCGCTTCTACCATATTAGTAGACGAGCGCTTCTACCATATTAGTAGACGAGCGCTTCTACCACATTAGTGGACGAGCGCCTCTGCCACGTCAGTGGATGAGCAGAATTAAAATCTTGTATAGATGCGTTCTTAAAACTAAGTAGATGGTGCTATATGTTTTATATATTTACTACTTTGAATGTGATTTAATGCAATCCGGTCCACAATGAATTTATTTCAAATGATTAATATTTATTTCAAATGAATATTTGTTCTTTCCATTTGTCTTTATCCAATTTAATGTCTTATTTCCCTCGAGAAAATTCATAGTATACCAAGGAAATCAAAAAGCAAATAGTACAATTAAAATTGCAAAACGATCTGTACGATGACAACTTTATTGCTGAACAAAAGCTGGTTTATACACAAAGGAGGAAAGAAAAGTTTTAAGGTACAATTGCTCAGAACAGTGAGCCTCCATTTTGTGATTCTTTGATAACCAAGGATACTTTTCAACTCGCCAAAATCAAGCTATCAGTCACAACGGATATCATGCATTTAATGCTATCTCTAAACGGGATTATTCAAAGTAACCGTTGAAGAATTACAAGAGCAGAAGAAGGTCACTATATAAGTAGAAGACCTCGAATACCGAAGGATAACTTTTGCTAGCACAACTTCTGCCAATACAATTCTTGAGAAGACAAGCTCTTATTCTTTCATTCTTTCAAAAGCAAAAGTCTGTATTCATTAGTTTGAATATTGTTGTAATATTCAACTGATCTTAAACTGTCATACTCTCACACTTAGTGAGTTAAGAAGATCAACCTTTAAATCTATGTGATAGAGTTAGAGCCTGAAGAGGCTTGGTAAGAAAGGAATACTTGTAGCCTGGAGAGTTGTTGAATACTTGTTGTGTAATATATTTGGAGAAATAGTGGGAAAATCCTTCAAGTCGAAGGGACTGGACGTAGCTCTTGGTTGGAAGAGAGTGAACTAGGATAAAATCTCTTGCGTGAATTTTCTATCCATAAACTCTTCAGTTTATTTGCTTATACTAACTGTGAAATTTTGATATTGCTTTTGTTGATCTTTTAAAAAGGATTTCTTGTGTGCTTAATCTTTTTATCTTCTGCTTGTGAAAAAGTTGTTCAAAAGGGTTTTTTGTGAAAATAATTAACAAACACAATTCAACCCCCCTTTTTGTGTTTGCCTGTGCCAACTTCAGTTGGTATCAGAGCTCAGCCTTGATAGGGTTGAGCATCTAACAAGTGTTTAGGCAGTACGATCCTACAATCATGGATGTAGAAGGATAAGCTATCAACAGACCTCCTCTCTTCGATGGAATTGACTATGATTATTGGAAAAAGAGGATGATGGCATTCTTGGATGCACAGAATGCTGACATCTGGGAACTAATTGAAAATGGCTACACTGAACCAAGGAGTGAAGATGGAGCTGCAGTGCCTAGAGCTGAATGGACTCAAGAGCAGAAAAGCCAACATCAACTAAACTTGAAAGCTAAGCACTATCTCATGTGTGTTATCACCAGATCCGAGCATGACAAGGTTCATAGTTGCAACACAGCTAAAGAAATCTGGGATACTCTTGCACTAGCTCATGAAGGTTCCTCACAAGTGAAGAAGTCAAAGATAAGCATGTTGGTTCACCAGTATGAGCTATTCAAGGTGGTTGATCATGAAACCATAGGCCAGATGTTTGGAAGATTCCAAACAATCACCAACAGTGTCAGGTCTCTTGGAAAGGTCTATGAAAATAGAGATCATGTAAGAAATTTTTTGAGAAGTCTCTCAAAGCAGTGGAGACCTAAGGTAACTACTATCCAAGAAGCAAAGAATCTGAATACTCTTTCTCTGGAAGAGCTTCTGGGGTCATTAAAAGTTCATGAACTTGAACTTAATGAAGAGGAAAACTCCAGAAAAGGAAAGTCCATTGCCTTAAAAGGCCAAGAAAGCTAGTTCCTCAAAGATGCTTAAAGTTGTTGAGTCTTCAGATGAAGCTGATTCTTCAAATAATGAAGATGACTCAGATGTGGATGAACTATCTTTCATCTCCAGAAAAATACAACACATGTGGAGAAAGAGAGGTGGATTTAGAAGGAAGCTGCTCAACAAAAACTTTTCCAAGGAGAAAGGTCCACCCCTGTGCTTTGAATGTAAGAAACTAGGGCGCTTCAAAGTTGACTGCCCAAAGCTGAAGGAGAAAAATAAATTCTTCAAAAAGAAGAAAGGCTTAATGGCTATGTGGGAGGATCTTGACCTGTCTTCCTCAGATGAAGAAGGAGAAGAAGCAAACATCTGCTTCATGGCTGACACTGCATTAGAAAGTGAATTCACTGATGCTGAGGTAATAGAATCTGATCCATCTACTCTTCAAACAGTTTTTGATGAATTGTATGAATCATGCATACTATCTAAAGAATATAAGAGTATCAAAAGAAGTTTATTAAACTTTCTAGATACTATGATAAGGTCTGCACAGTAAATCAAAACCTTAGGGATGAGAATGAAACTTTAAAATCAAACAATGTTAGTCCGACTAACAAGACTAAGTGTAAGTTGAAAAACTGAAACAAGATGTGGCATACTTGACAGACTCTCTGTCAAAACTTGTTGGTAGCTCATAAATTAAATCTTATATTAAGATATTCTATATCACCACATGACAAATATGGCATTGGTTATGATAAAGAGAAGCAGGATGCATCTCTGAATAAACCAAAAGTTCATACACAATATAAGGCTTTTAAAGTCCGTCCATAACATACTAAGTCAAAACCAAGCCCTTCCAAAACTTACTGCAAAGTATGTGGAAAAAGGTGGGCATGTGTCATCTAAATGCATACATAACAGACATGCAAAGCATTCACAACCTATGATCACTAACAAGAAAGGACCCAAGTCAATTTGGGTACCTAAAGATAAGATAATCCCTGTTGCAGATCTACTTAACAACAGGAAAGAAACAGAAGCCCTGGTACTTGGACAGTGGGTGCTCACGACACATGACAGGAGAAAGGTATATGTTCCAAGACCTTAGGCCCAAAGATGGTGGCTGGGTCACCTTTGGAGGAAACCAAAAAGGAAAGATCATTGGTATAGGTAAAATTGGTAAACATCATTTTCCCTCCATTGATAATGTTCTGTTAGTAAATGGTCTTAAACACAATCTGCTTAGCATTAGTCAATTATGTGATAGTGGGTTTGCTGTTTCATTTAATAAGAATATGTGTTTTGTCAAGAAAGCTGATGGATCACTCTTATTTACTGCCCAGAAGCAAAACAATCTGTATAAGATTTACTTAGAGGACCTCTCAAATCAAAGTGTGTCTTGTCTAGTATCCATTGAGGATGAGCGATGGATTTGGCACAAAAGGTTGGGTCATACAAGTTTAAGATTAATCTCAAAACTGAAAAAGCATAACCTTGTTAGAGGACTACCAAACCTTAGTTTCAAATATGATGCTCTCTGTGATGCATGTCAGAAGGGAAAACAAGTCAAAGGTTCCTTTGAATCTAAGAATGTTGTTAGTACCAACAAACCACTAGAATTGCTACACCTTGATCTCTTTGGTCCAACAAGGACTGCTTCTGTCAGTGGGAAGAAATATGGTCTTGTCATAGTAGACGACTACACTAGATGGACATGGGTTATGTTCCTTGCTCACAAGGATGAGTCATTCAAGGTCTTTTTTGTATTCTGCAAACGTGTACAGAATGAAAAAGGAATGTGTATAGCTTCAATTAGAAGTGACCATGGGGGAGAATTTGTCAATGAGCTGTTCCATGAGTTTTGTGAAGAAAGTGGTATTCAACACAACTTCTCAATACCAAGAACACCACAGTAAAATGATGTGGTGGAGAGAAAGAACAGGTCTCTTCAAGAGATGACTAGGACTATGCTCAATGACAACTCTGTCCCTAAGCACTTCTAGGCTGAAGCTGTGAACACTGCCTGCTATAGTCAGAACAAAATATACATTAGACCTATTATGAATAAGACTCCTTATGAATTGTGGAAAGGTAGAAAACCAAACATTTTATACTTCCACCCTTTCGGATGAAGCTTGATGACAAACAGGCTGATAAGGTTCTATCAGAGCTAGATGAAGCTTTTGCAGATCTTGATCTAAACATTTCAGGAGAGAAACCAGAAATCAAGACTAATATCCAAGCAGACGACACTTCTCAACAACAACCTGAAACATCTACCTCTCAACAGGAAAATGCTCAGAAATCTTGGTATTTCAGAAACTACCATCCTCAAGATCAAATCATTGGTGACCCCAATGACAAGCTAAGAACTAGGTCAACCTTCAGAGAACAAAGTGATTCTGCTCTTGTCTCTGAATGTGAACCAAAAACAGTGGACGAAGCTCTACTGGATGAAGGATGGATTCTTGCTATGCAAGAAGAGCTAAATCAGTTTGAGAGAAGTGAAGTCTGGATGCTTGTACCCCTGCCTGAAGACAAGTCAGTCATTGGAACAAAGTGGATCTATAGGAACAAGCTTGATGAAGATGGTAAGGTTGTGAGAAACAAGGCAAGACTTGTTGCTCAAGGCTACTCTCAAGAAGAAGGTATAGACTACATTGAATCTTTTGCACCAGTTGCTAGACTAGAAGCTATAAGAATTTGAATATCATTTGCTGCACATCATAGCTTTATGCTTTTTCAAATGGATGTTGAAAGTGCATTTTTAAATGGCTTTATTAATGAAGAAGTATATGTCATGCAACCTCCAGGCTTTGAAAATACAAATCACCCTGAACATGTTTATAAGCTTAAGAAAGCATTGTATGGACTGAAGCAAGCTCCTAGAGCTTGGTATGATAGGTTAAGTTCATTTCTAATGGAAAATGGTTTTAACAGAGGAAAAGTAGACACAACTCTATTTAGAAAGTCTATTAAGTCAGATTTCATTATAGTACAGATTTATGCTGATGATATCATTTTTGGTGCTACTAATGAATCTCTGTGCAAGGATTTCTCTAAGTTAATACAGAAAGAAATTGAAATGAGCATGATGGGAGAAATCAAATTCTTCCTTGGACTTCAAGTTAAACAGTCTATGGATGAGGTGTACATCCATCAGACTAAGTATACAAAGGAACTTCTAAAGAAGTTTAAGATGGATGATTGCAAACCAATGAATACCCCTAAGCATCCCACTTCAATATTGAACAAAGATGATAAAGAGAAAAAGGTAGACCAAAAGGTATATACAGGTATGATAGGATCTCTTTTATATCTGACTGCGTCTAGGCTTGATATAATGTTCAGTGTTTGCTTATGTGCTCGTTTTCAATATGATCTTAGAGAGCCTCATCTCTCAGCAGTTACAAGAATATTTACATATTTAAAAGGTACTACTAATCTGGGTTTGTGCTTTAAGAAAAATGATGATTACAAATTAGTTGGTTTTTGTGATGCTGACTATTCTGGAGATAGAATTGAAAGAAAAAGCACCAGTGGAGGATGTCATTTCATTGGAGCTAACCTAGTATCATGGTCAAGCAAAAGGCAAAGTACCATTGCTCTATCAACTACTGAAGCATAATACATATCAGCTGCAAGCTGTTGCTCACAACTTCTATGGATCAAATACCAATTGGAGGACTACAATGTATTTGTAAGTAGTATTCTACTTATGTGTGATAATACTGCTGCAATCAATTTATCTAAGAATCCAATACTGCATTCTAGAGCTAAGCATATAGAAATCAAACATCATTTTATTAGGGATTATGTGCAAAAAGGTGTGTTTGATGTTCAATTTATAGATACTGACCACCAATGGGCAGATATCTTCACTAAACCTCTTGCTGAGGACAGATTTATCCTTATAAGAAAGCATTTGAATATGTTGTATGTGGATTGAGCTAGTATATTTATTGTTAAATTGATCGTCCATTGCATGTTCTCTCTGCACGTCCACTAGTCATGACGTCTAGAGCAAGTGGATTCTACCGTCCACTACCTATGTCTTTGTACGTCCACTCTTAGTCTTGTGTGGACTCGTCTATGCACACATTTATTGCTTATATTAATTTGTTCTTGAACACATTTATATAAAACGCTTCTCTTTTCTTGTTGAGTCAGCTACCCTCATCAATCCCATCGTAACTTTTTATGGTCCCAAGATTACCAATGTCGTTTTGCACTTAATGACATGTCTTGTCATTATCTTTTTTTTTTTGGAAACTGTTGGTTTTCAGAAATCTTTAAAAGTAACCTCTTTCCCGCTGAAAATATTTTCGCATCTCTTCATCCCTTACAACCTCTCTCTTTGTGAATCTTTCGAACTCTTTGACTCCCTTGCTCTTTCAAAAAAACTCTTCTTACTCAACAATGGCTTCAACCACTGCTCCCATGCTTGCTTTTGCAACTGATACGATGTCCATATCCGTGGAACACCACTTCAACTTCGGAATTCTACAAGAATACAACTTGGATGTGAGTAAGTTCATCAACGCTGCTGGCTGGGATGGAATCTTCTTGGAAAAGGTCTCGGTGTACCCCTATCTGATAAGGGAATTCTGGAGGATACCAAAGATCTTTGAAACCGAAGTTGTCGGATTCGTGATGGGAAGGAAAGTGATAGTATCAGAGAAAACCATCTCTGATGCAATTGCTTGTGCTCAAGAAGGATTAGTCTTCATTGAGAACTGGGAAGAAGACCTAGGTGGTGCTGAAACAATTGTTGTTACCTTTATGAGGCAAGACAACATGAGAAATAATTCTTGGAAATCATCTGAGATGAAAGATCACATCAGAATTCTTCACCAGATTCTGAATAAAGTAGTGCTGCATAAGATTGGCTCCAAGGACAATTTATCAGCTCTTCACAAATTCTGCCTGTGCCATCTGGTTTTTGAAACCAAGATTAACCTTCCATGGATCCTTCTTCACCGCTTTAAGGATGCCATTACCAACAGAGAATCTGCCTCTCACATTACCTTCACCCATCTCTTGTAAAAAATTCTCAAGCAACAAGGCATGTATAATATTTTAAGTGCAAAGCCGAAGGATAAACAAGAAAGACTCCTTCGTGAGAAAGGATTGCAAGCTGTAGACTTTGGCCGAGTAAATCTTAGTGGCATGAAACTCAACACTTACAAGCAAGTGGAGCTGGCAAAGCTTGAAGAGAAAATGAAGGTTAAGGAAGAAACTCTAGAAGCCAACGAAGCTGCAATTCTTGGTTTGAAGAAAGGAACCAAGAGAAAGACTATGGCTGTGAGGCAACCCATTCCCAAGAGGACTACTAGAGGATCGGTCCGCTCTGTATCCTCTGGTGCTGCTATTCTTGAAAAACAAGTTGCTGTTGTTGCTGGTCCAATTGCTAAGAAGAAAAGGCAACCCGCAAAAAGGGCTAGACCAACCTTGACTTCTGAGGTAGTAATCTCTGCTAATGACCCTGTTAGGTTAGCAGTAGATGAACTAGTATCAAATTTGACAACTCTTGATGATAATTTCTCTGCTCCATATGATGTGAATAATGCTTATGTTCCTACCCTGCCACAATCACCACCCTCACCACTACCACATATAGATAACAACATTACCATTGAAGCCCCCTTTCCAAAACCCTTGAAAACTCTATTTCCACCCATAATTCCCTCTTCCACTCTCTATGCTGACAAATATGAGGATTGGGCCAAAGTACAGAGAGAATGGAAAATACTCTTACACATCATTCCACATGAACCAGAACTCATCCTAAACAGATGATATCCCCTGGCTGAGTATGAGTTTGAACCCCTCAACATCTATCCTTACTAGGTCAACCCTGAACCCCACACTCCATCTGGCCCATTCCCTTCTCAAATGTTCAATGAACATGGACCTCTTCTCACCCACCTTCCCCAACAAAGATTTCCTGCCAAGAAAATCTACCCCAACTTAGTGAAACTTCCACCTCTTAAACCTTTCACCGATGGAGTAGAAAGAGTTATCATATCTGACTGGCATACAGATCCCAACAAGAAAAATCTTGGAAGTGTTCTTGAGAAAAGGGTCAGATCCTCCAGGAAAATTCCTTTTGTCATGAATCAGACTGCAAAATGGATGACTTTCAAACATCCAAGTATCTATGGAGCTGCTGTTGACCAGTTTGTGGACACACTGATGTATGAAATACTGAAATGGGAATTCAGCCACTTAAGAGCAGACAGAGCTGCACGTTTTGTTCCTCCAATTTGGTTAAGACACTCCACTTCTACAAATGTTGGAGTCAAGCCCAACAAGATCTGTCCTAGATTGACAATGATTGATCTAAACAAGGACAATGACAGGAAGCATCCAAGGCACAAAGGAAAGATGCCAGTAGTTGAAGACATCATGCTGCATCTTCATTCTGAACCCTTCGACCACTCACAGATGGATTACATTCAATCCTTGCCAATTTATATGGTCAATGAGGCTAACTATACAGGAGCCTTATGGCAATCCCACCTAATTCACTGCACCAGAGAAGCCTCCACTTCTGGCTTGTCTACTGAAGAGAAGAAGAAAATTCCTAAATTCAGAGGCAGATGTGGACTATCGAGTGTCAGATATCTGATCTTCAAGGATCTGTGGGGTCTGCCTATAACCAGTCGTGATGTGGAAATTCCTAATCCAATTCACTGGGCAAAGGATATCCCTGAGCCAGTTATACAATATGCTTTTGCCACAGCTTCAACCTCATCCTCTGAGCATACATCTGAAGAACTAGTTATGGAAGGCCCTGAGCTGAATGTAGAAATCTTTTCAAAACCTGTTTCTGAGCCTTCAACTCCCTTAGCTGATGCAGTTGCTGTTGAGCCAACTATGACAGAACAGTCTGATGAGATATGTGCTTCTAAGCAAGCTGCTGAGTATGCTAAGACATCCTCTCAACCATTAGCTCTTGCTATGGTTCATCCTCCAGCCCAAGCTCAAGACATCATCTCAGACTCTGCCGAGAGCTCAAGACAATTATCATTGCCATCCAATCTTGAAGACATCATTGGCAGAATTGTTGATGATAAGGTTGGAAAGATAGTTGAAGAAAAAACTGAGCAAATGGCACAACAAATTGAAGAAAGAGTGCAAAAGCAAGTGCAAGACACCTTGGCCCCTACAAATGCCATGATGACTCAAATGCTGGCCTTGCTAATAGAATTTCAGAAAAATCAAAATCCAAACCAACCCCCTCCACCACCTCCTTCTTCTTAGAATCTCTTCTTTCTTATTTTATTTTGCTGACAGTGATGGTCCACCCCCTTTTTACCTTTTTGGCTGATGACAAAAAGGGTGAGAAAGGAAAAGAAAGAAAATTATATACAAAAAGTCAGTTGTGGAAAAGCTCTTATATGTTTGCATTTGCAATGATCTGCTTTACTTATATTATTTGCTCTGATACTTGTGTTTATATAGGTTCTAAGAATGATAAGTGTTTGTATCTATCTGTTAGTCTGCTTAAGTTTTTGTATGCTTTGTCTTAGGGGGAGCCTTGCAAGCTCTCTTAGACTTTGCTATTTAAATTTAATATGTTTTTGTCATCATCAAAAAGGGGGAGATTGTTGGAATCAAAGTGGTTTTGGATTTAATAATCTCTAAGTTTTGTTGTTAACAAAAGTATTAAATTTACCTGGCAAAGTGTTAGTTGAGATCTAACAAGTGAATTCAGTTTATGCAGGAATATTCAAAATAATATAAGGTATACAATGCTTGGACTTGTGCAAAGAATTACCCGTCCAAAGGTTATTTAAACTGTTTATATTTTAATCAATAGGTAGACTGGTTTTCCTTAGTGGACGAGGCTATAAATGAATACCTAAATAACTTGATAGGTATAGCAAGTCCAAAGACTTGAGAATAAGTGTGACCATCTTGCCACGTCAGCAGACGAGTGCTATCCTTGTATCTCAAGTGCCTTAACTAAAATTCAGTAGAAGTCCATATGCCACGTCATTGGATGGAGCTTCTCTTTAAGGACTTAGCAAGTCCGAAGACTTTAGTGGACGAGCGCTTCTACCATATTAGTAGACGAGCGCTTCTACCATATTAGTAGACGAGCGCTTCTACAACATTAGTGGACGAGCGCCTCTGCCACATCAGTGGACGACCAGAATTAAAATCTTGTATAGATGCGTTCTTAAAACTAAGTAGACGGTGCTATATGTTTTATATCTTTACTACTTTGAATGTGATTTAATGCAATCCGGTCCACAATGAATTTATTTGTTCTTTCCATTTGTCTTTATCCGATTTAATGTCTTATTTCCCTTGAGAAAATTCATAGTACTATCAAGGAAATACAAAAAACAAATAGTACAATTGGAATTGCAAAACAATCTATACGATGACAACTTTATTGCTGAACAAAAGCTGGTTTATACACAAAGGAGGAAAGAAAGGTTTTAATGTACAATTGCTCAGAACAGTGAGCCTCCATTTTGTGATTCTCTAATAACCAATGATACTTTTCAACTCGCCAAAATCAAGTTATCAGTCACAACGGATATCATGCATTTAATGCTATCTCTAAACAGGATTATTCAAAGTAACCGTTGAAGAATTACAAGAGCAGAAGAAGGTCACTAAATAAGTAGAAGACCTAAGACACTAAAGGATAACTTTTGCTAGCACAACTTCTGCCAATACAATTCTTGAGAAGACAAGCTCTTATCCTTTCATTCTTTTAAAAGTAAAAGTCTGTATTCATTAGTTTGAATATTGTTGTAATATTCAACTGATCTTAAACTGTCATACTCTCACACTTAGTGAGTTAAGAAGATCAACCTTTAAATCTCTGTGATAGAGTCAGAGCCTGAAGAGGCTTGGTAAGAAAGGAATACTTGTAGCCTGAAGAGGTGTTGAATACTTGTTGTGTAATCTATTTGGAGAAATAGTGGAAAAATCCTTCAAGTTGAAGGGA
Organism: Sophora flavescens; assembly: GCA_030762895.1. Lineage (NCBI taxonomy): Eukaryota > Viridiplantae > Streptophyta > Magnoliopsida > Fabales > Fabaceae > Sophora > Sophora flavescens. Next base: position 289,091,784 of record CM061062.1, read on the forward strand.
CTGGTCGTAGCTCTTGGTTGGAAGAGAGTGAACCAGGATAAAATCTCTTGCGTGAATTTTCTATCCCTAAACTCTTCAGTTTATTTGCTTATACTAACTGTGGGGTTTTGATATTGCTTTTGTTGATATTTTAAAAAGGATTTCTTGTGTGCTTAATCTTTTTATCTTCTGCTTGTGAAAAAGTTGTTCAAAAGGGTTTTTGCGAAAATAATTAACAAACACAATTCAACCCCCCTTCTTGTGTTCGCCTGTGCCAACTTCAGAGTAGAGGTCAGAGGAATCAAATCAAGGCCAAGTTAGGAAATGCTTCAAGTGTGGGGATCCAAATCATATGTCGGATAAGTGTCCAGTCATTGGAATTAAGTGTTTCAACTGCAATCAGTGGGGACATTTCACTAGGGATTGCACTGCACCAAGACATGGATCTGCTGTCAACAACACCAGGACTAATAAACCGACGGTGAAGGGGAGAGTTTACACAATGAGCGGCGCTGAAGCTTCGAACTCTGATGAGCTCGTACAAGGTGACTGCGACATTGACGGTAATCTCTTAACCGTACTTGACGATTCGGGTGCGACGCATTCATTTATTTTGATGAATTATGTGAAACTGTTGAAATTGCTTATTTCTTCATTACCATATGATCTGATTGTTTCAACTTCAACTGCTAAGTCAGTTACTGTCAATTCTATATGCTTAAACTGTCCTATTATTATTCAGGATAGACATTTTTTTGTTGATCTAATCTGCTTGCCTTTAATACAGTTAGATGTAATTTTAGGCATGGATTGATTATCTTCTAACCATATTCTTATAGATCGTGCCCACAAAACCTTAATTTTTCCTAAGGATGAGATTTCTGGATTTTTGTCTGCTAATCAAGTAAAAGCTTATTTGAAAGAGGGAGCTCAAGGATACATGTTACTGTTTTCCTTAGACATTAAGAATGAGTTAGACTTACAGTCCATACCTGTCGTCAATGAGTTTCTAGAAGTTTTTCCTAAAGATGTACCTGGACTACCGCCTATTTGGGGCATAGAGTTCACGATTGATCTGGTACCAGGCACTGGACCAATATCCATGGCACCATATCGTATGTCACCATCAGAGCTAGAGGACTTGAAAGAGCAAACGGTAGAACTCATGAGGAAAGAATTTATTAGACCCAGTGTGTCACCATAGGGAGCTCCAGTTTTGCTAGTACGAAAGAAAGACGGGACTTCTCGTTTATGCATGTGTAGATTTTCGTCAGTTGAACAAAGTGACGATCTAGAACAAGTATCCGCTTCCAAGGATAGATGACTTAATGGATCAGTTACGTGGAGCGACGGTTTTCTCAAAGATAGACTTGCGGTCGGGTTATCATCAAATTCGTGTGAAGGAAGAGGATATCCCGAAAACAGTGTTTCGTACACGCTATGGACATTATGAGTATCTTGTGATGCCGTTCGGAGTGACGAATGCTCCTGCTATATTCATGGATTACACGAATAGGATTTTCCATCCTTATCTAGATCAGTTTGTCGTTGTCTTTATAGACGAAATTCTAATTTATTCTCCTAGTGAAGAAAAGCATGTTGAACATCTCAGTGTGGTTCTTCAAATTTTAAAGGAGAAACAGTTATATGAAAAACCTGAAAAGTGTGAATTTTCGTTAAACCAAGTTCAATTTTTAGGACACGTTATATCGATTGAAGGAATCACGGTGGATCCATTAAAAGTTGAAGCTATTTTATAATGGGAAAGACCAACGATGGTAACAGAAATCCGTAGTTTCGTGGGTTTAGCTGGATACGATAGGAGATTCATCAAGGGATTTTCCAAAATAGTAGGACCTCTTACCCAATTAACTCAGAAGGACCAAGTGTTTACATGGACTGAAGCGTGTGAAGAAAGTTTTCAGGAACTAAAGAGAAGGTTGACTACGTTACCTGTGTTAGTATTACTTGATCCTAAGGAGCCTTTAGAGGTATATTGTGATGCTTGGCATCAAGGGTTAGGTTGTGTACTAATGCAAAACCGGAAAGTTGTAGTTTATGCTTCAAGGCAATTGAAGATTCACAAGAGGAATTACCCTACACATGACTTGGAGTTAGCAGCGGTCGTTTTTGCGTTAAAGATCTGGGGACATTATCTGTATGGATCGGTGTTTAATGTTTTTAGTGATCATAAAAGTTTAAAATATCTTTTTGATCAAAAGGAGCTCAACATGCGGCAAAGACGCTGGTTGGAATTTTTGAAGGATTACGATTTTCAACTACAATATCATCCTGGAAAAGAAAACGTAGTAGCGGATGCCTTGAGTAGAAAGTCTATGCATGTATCTACAATGATGGTTAAGGAACACAAATTGTTATAACAATTCCGAGATATGAGGTTAATAGTTAGGACGGCACCAGGATAGCTTTGTTTAGGTATGATTACTGTTTCCAATAAATTGATGGAACAAATACGAGATAAACAAGAGAGTGATCAGTACCTACAATTAGAAAAAGGAATTAGTACGAAAAGGAGCGGTATCGGAATTTAAAGAAGGAACAAATGAAATTCTAAGGTTCGATGAAAGGATTTGTGTACCTGAGCTTAGAAAGTTGATTTTGGAGGAAGCTCACAAGAGTAAATTGAGTTTACATCCAGGAGCTACCAAGATGTATCAAGATCTTAAGCAGTTATACTGGTGTCACGGAATGAAAAGAGACGTAATGGAATATGTAGCTTTATGTTTAGTCTGTCAAAAGGCTAAAATTGAACATCAAAGACCAGCAGGAACGCTACAATCTTTGGATATTCCCGAATGGAAATGGATGGAATTGTGATGGATTTTGTAACAGGTTTGCCAAACACTCGAAAGGGGTATGATGCCATACGAGTAATAATTGATCGACTAACCAAGTTGGCTCACTTTTTGCCTACCAACATAAAGTATTCAATGGAGAGATTAACTCATTTATACATTGGAGAGGAATCATTCACCCATGAGGAATCATTCACCCACAAGGAATAAGAAGAAAGGAAGTGGTGGCCAGTCATGGGTGAGGCGGCGGTGACTCCGACGACGCGGAGGGAGTGACTCCGGCGATGCGGTGGCAGTGACATTTCTGGTGTAACCATGAGCCAAAAGTGAAGGTAAGCTTAAAGAGAAGAAGAAGAAGCTTAAACTAACAAGGTAAGGTTCGAAAACCACCATAGATGGCATCTAACCAGGCTTACTGCGGCGAAGATGGTGTTTAGTGATGGTGGAGGGCGAAGCATAGGCCAGGCGCGTGCGGGAGACTAGCTGGGTTCGCAGTTGTCTTCTTCGTGTTGAGCAGCGGCCGAACGGCGTCCCAGGGTGGCGCCGGCTGGAGAGAAGGAAGGAGGAAGAAGATGAAGTGGGAAGGAAGAAGAAGAGAGGAAAAAAGAAAAGAAAGAAGAAGAGTGAGGGGTGTCGCGTGAGAGAGGGAGATAAAAGGAGGAAAAATTCTGATTAGTAATAGTAGGTACAAAATGAGTGGTAAATATTAAGCCTAAAAATAAACATGTTTTTGGCTTTTGGATCTAAAAATAATGGTTGGCAATTATATACTTTCAAAATTTAAATTAGAGTCAAGATTGATAGTTGAACTGATCAACTAATAAAATTAACAGTCCAAAATTTAATCTCCGATTAATTTTAAACTAACATATTTTAAAATCTAAAATTAAATAGTGTCAAATAGGAAAATAATTTTCTTTCAATCATATCATTTAAAATATTTTCTAGACAAATACTACTAGTGACAATAACATAAAATCAGTGTCTCTAGTAATCGTGATACACTGACATAAAACAGTATTAACGCACTCAAAAATTAATTTCAGATGAGTAATTGAAATTATTCAAACCAAACCACATAAAATAAATTAAAATAAATTAAATAAATATCTAAAAAATTAATCAGTCCAAATAAAATAATCTAACATATCCACATATTTACTGTGATTGAAAAACGGTAAAAATGGGGTGTTACATTACTACCCCACTTGAAAATATTTCGTCCTCGAAATTTCGTGACTCAAAACTAGATAGGATCTTGCATCCCACTTTGACCCCAAGGTCCTACCTTGTATTACTCGTCGTTTCGTTTCTCCTACCGTTAACTCTATAACATAATCCATCTCTATATCGTTCTATTTATCCTCGAAACTTTCCACTACCACATTATTCCCACCATCTTCGACATCCAATCTTATTTTCTTAACACATGACGGATCAGATTAAATCTTAATCACGTTTATTCTCAATACTGGTCCTCTGGAAAACATTCTTCAACATCTAATTTGCATAGCTAACATCAAAGTCAACACTAACTTTATCATAACATGCATCATCTCTCTACTCAAGGAATTCAATCGTAGTCTCAGTCCCTGTAACACCCTTCTCGAGTGTTACATCGTACGTGAACATTTTAAGGTCGAAGAGTAGGTTAATTAAAATTGGATATAAAAGAATGGGGAATTTTTTCCCTTTTTCTTAAGTCGTAAATATAACTACTTTGGTTTAAAGGAATGGACAATAAAATATTCCATTATCATAATTAAGGTGAGTTCGAAAATAATTTACATAATACCCAACCCGACTCATAAACAGAAATCATAGAATTGTACAAACCCAACATAAAGATATGGAGACGTAACTCCTAAAATACAAGATACTTGGAGTCGCAGCTCCATAGACAATTACATTAACTCCCAAACATACCCAACTGGCCAAACTAAAATAGAAAAGACAATTCTTTCTCGTACATCGTGAGAAGGATAAACCCAACTGACGAGATCTAGTGGAAAATCTATTTGAGTCCACTACCGACATCGTAACAAAAGACAATACTATAGCCACTACGAAAGTAACTCTTGGACTAAGTCCTTTCCTCTTCCAAGAGGAAAAACATAGTCTACGAACCCATCAACAGTCAGGAAGACGTCCACTAGAAATTTCATCATCACTTCCGCATGTTCGAACCTCAACCTCTACGAAGCGTCAGCCAAGGGACATCTTGGCGTCTCAATCTTCTCGAAAGAATTCAGAAGGCACATAGTCAACCGACATAGGCAATATAAATATAAAGAGGTGAGATTTCCATTTATCTTACACATAGGACAGACATGCAGTGGTACGACTCACAGGTATATAATACAATTGTCATATATTCTTTTTATCTCCTATTTTAATTCTACAACTCAAAACTCCAAGAATATAAGATATCAAACTCGACGGTAAGCTTATCAAGCATACCGGACACGGTTTGTCCATCAACGGATAGGAATAGAGAGAAATTGATTGAAACTGCATAGTCTCATTCCTACACAGCCTCAAGGAATATCCGATTCTAACATCAGAGCTAATTTGACATTTTGGAAGGAAATGGTCCGTATAGGTTTCACATACGTCCACCTCAGGCACCATTGTGTCTTTCGTGTTACGCACACAAGGCTTAAATCATAACGTACGTACAATCATAATCACGTGTGATCTCAAACTCTCTATAACACATCAGGCTCTTTATGAAACCTCTACAATCGTAACTCGGCTTCCTGGGCACAACGACCTCACCGAACATAGTATCAACTATGTATCTGGGTAAAATTGCCGTAATACGTCCAATTGGTCTATCTATTTGATAACCTCGTGATTCCACCAGAATCCATTTGCTGTCAATCTCTGATGGACGATATTCTCGGTTACAAATCACCGATCCTTCACTGATCCACAGTTCTCAAATAGATTTGTCATGTTTGTGTAAAGATGTTTTAAGGCACTTTTTTACAAGTGCTAAAACATTATGAAATTGGATCGACAGTCCAATCATTTATTTCTTTACACTTTTCTAATAGAGCCTTTCTCTTGGCTTCCAAGAAATCAAATAACTCTTAGTCCATTAAATCTTATGGAGGAATGGATAATGAATTATCCATACTTTACGACAAATGGTCTTGCTTCACCATAAGTCATAAATCATTAAGTTCATATTTTCACTAAGTCATTGATGACTTAGGTTTTGCCCTTTAATGTAAATGCTAGTCTTTGAAGACTAAAATCTTCTTTTGTCTTAAAACCAAACCTTTTTGAAATCAGATTCCATCAAAGTAAATAAGTACTAAATTCCTCAAAACAATTTTTGAAAAACGTCGAAACTCTTAAAATATCGTTTTACCGCTTTTTACTGTATTTTAACTTAAATTCCATATTTTCAAAAATGTAATCATTCTTCTCAAATCCATCACTTTCCTACGTTACCATACTTATGTTAAAGTATTAAAATACTGATTTCAAACTTTAAATCATTGTTTTCTCAAAAATCTTTAAAAACGTTTGACGACGGTTTTCGCCACTTTTTACTGGTTTAAGGCCCAAAAGCCATACTTTTGAAAATATGATTCTTCGCCTCAAATCTATTACTCACCTAGGTTATAATACTCATATTAATATGTTCGAAACACTGATTTTACAATTTACTTCCCATGTATACTAAATTCCTAAATAAATTGACTGAACGTCGTTAAGTTTGTAAAACGCGTAAATCATTTTTCAACGATTTTAAACTCTAATAGTCCAAAAATTATTTTGGAGTTTTAGAACAGTTAGATAGGTATGAAAAACAATCTCTAACTGTCCAATAACATTTATTTTTGAAAATTTCATTTTAGTCCCTAAACTTTCATTAATTACAAAAAATGTCCATATTCACTTAAAACCTCATAACTTTTTATTTATAACTTAAAATCACACCAAACCAACTTCTATAGAAATATTTTTCAGTTACCATCAAATTTACAGAAATTATATTTCTGCCCAAATATTTTACAATAATTGTAAAAAGGTCATTGTTTACAAAAAAGCTTATAACTTTTTATGTATTAATCCAATTAACACCAAACCAATTTCTATGGTTTTGTCTCATCAAGGACTACAATCTTAACACACAATAATGTTAATTTCAGTGCAGCCACTGAAATTCCCACAAATTACATTTTAGTCCCTAAGGACTCATAAATTCATATCTTTCAATATACACATCCAAATAAATCCAAACCAATTTCTATAATCTTATATATTCATTCAATCCTTATAAAAACTATCCAAACAAATTAAATCATCATGGAACCCCATAAAACAGTCATGGCCTAATGGCCTTAAATGATCATGTTAGCCATTTTTTTAAGAAATCAATCAAACAACAACCAAGGTTCCAATTAGAAATCATTAGGATCAAAACCAACATATATCACAACCAAGCATAAACCAAATCCTCCAAGAGAATCACACACATATGCAATAAAATATACAACTTTCATACATAGGAATTACAAGACTATATAGACACTAAATAAACCATCAACATATCTACATTAAGGTAGGATAGTAGTAATCTCCGCCATACCTCTTGTAGATCACTTGAAACTTAAGTAGTAGAAGGATGTTGTTCACCTAAATCACAAGGTTTTGAACCCACAAAACCTAGCCATGAACAACCAACAAGAAATCAAGTTAAAGATTGAAGAAAATCACATAAACCCATTTGAGCATAGTTTCGGCCAAGATAGGAAGAAATAGCTAGGGATCTCTAAATTTTTCAAGCTCTTGGATGATTAAAATAGAAAATATATGGAGATCATAGAAATTAGAATCACATTAAAAGGATTTTTCTATGATTTGCTAGAGATTTTTGAAGTTCTAGATCTAGAAATTTGATCTTGAACAAAACATGGATTTAAGAAGAAAACTTGTGATGAGAAGTGAAGGTATGATCATGGTTCATAAGGCTATACCTTTGGAATCTCAAGAAATTATCAAGATCTAAGACTTCCTTTGCAAATAGGGTGTAAGAACTTAAGTGTTTTTGTGAGAAAGTTGAAGAATATGAAGATGAACACTTGTGAAGGAGCAAAAATGAAATGAAGATGGCCTTTTATAGAGGGGAGGTCGTGGCTTCAAGGGACCAAAGGGTCAAAAATGTTGTCATGGCAAACTTGAAGTTACAATGAAGGGTTAAGGGTATTTTGGACATTGCACACTTAAGCCATCATTACTTGCATTTAATATAAAGTGACTAACCCCTATGACTCATCACCATGAGTCATCATAGATGACTCATTGTCTTCATCCATACGACGTCGGGTTTTGTCTCTCGGTATATCTCTGTACATTCATGTCTGGTTCCGTTGTTTACCCGATTAGGGTTTTCGAGAGAAAAATGATGAAATAAAAGCAAAATGGAATGAATTTGGTCTAGTGGAGGAGCTGCACGAAATTGAGTAGGTGAGAGGGTATTTTGGTCAAAATGTCACTTAGAGACACTTTCGGAGTTTCACTTAAAGACCAAGGGCATTTTGGTCTTTTTACTAGAATAAATATCATGATATTTTGGTGTAATCATTATGCTATGAAAATTTGTGTGGTGAAGGTGCTCCTAGGGTGATGTGGCAGTGTTCTACACCACATGAAGGAAGACAAGTCATATTGAAATTGTCTTGTGAACCATGGTTGAATTAACCAAACATAGGTTTGGTTAACTTAGGGGTAAATTGGTCATTTTACTTGAAGTCATCATGATAAATGAGTGGTGATGGTGAGTAGGATGTGTGGCTGACTTGTAACCACATGTGAGGAAGAAGAAGCAAATTTGATAATGTCTTGCCTTAATCGTGGTTGTCATTTAACTAGGATAGGTTAGGGGCATTTCAGTCTTTTCACCTTAACCATCATTACTTGTCATCGATGCTAGGTGAGCCACCCTAATGACTCACCACCCTAGGTGGTAAGATGTCCCATCATCCGGAGTCCAGTTTTGTCTTTGTACGTCTGTTCTCGACTCTGTCGATTACCCGTTCATTGATGATGCGCTCGAATGAAGTATAATAACTTATTTATTTTGAAAATTATCAAAATAATCAATATTGTTGAAAAAATAATATAAGCCTAAACTTTTTCGTTCCAAATTAGGTTTTCTGATCAGTAAACTTTTACTGTCAGTGAAAAACACAGACCGGGTTCCGCCTGAACTCTAAACCTAAAATTTCACCGTAACTTCCTTTGATTTAGAAGGTCTAAACTATGATTTTGTTTCCTTCAAAATCATTTTCTAGATCCCCGGTAATAATATAAAATATAATTACCGGTCAAGACACGAGAAAAAAGGGTGTTACAGTCCCTTTGACCGTAGTCAACTCTTCTAGGTTATATCATATTCACACATTTCAAGTCTCCAAGTAAAACGTCATAACATTCCTTAAGGTATATTAAAATCAAAAAGGAATCATGTCGGTTAGGATTATCTAACTCATCAACTTTGAACTTCTTCTGAAACTTAATTTTCACAAGAGCTTATCTCTTTCGCTCGAATCCGCTTAAGTGAAATTACTATAGATACTCTTCCTGTTAATCTTTCGAAATTCATAAAATCAATCTTAACTACTAGCACTTGATAATCACTCTAGATTCCCTTGGCGATACTCTGCCTCGATCAACATTTGTTTTATAATAATTGTCTCTTTTATGAATATGGATCTTAAGTTTCACATCTTACCAGTCACCACTATACCTCAAAAAAATTCCCATCACTTCTTGTCTATCATACTAAAGGGATGATCATAGTTAAATACTACACTTACTACCAACCAACCTTCTAAAGATCAAATCGTTTTTCTCGTTTTACCCAAAACAAATAAAAACTGTTAGAGATCCTCGGTAAACCCACACAAAATTCATTGCGATGCTATCGTCTTAACCAGTGAGATATCATACACCAAATTATTTTCTTACTGTACTCAACTAACTCTGATATTGTGATATGAATCAAATAATCATTCTCATCACTTATGAGATAGGTCACACGTCAATGACATTTTGAAAAATATATAGGGTAAAGTTGATCAAGGTGACAAATCCTTTCGATCTACGATAAAACATGGTCTTGGAGAATATGACAAGTATCAGAAAGATACAGGAATATTCCTTATGAAATAAGATTCTTTAGTAGGTTCGTAGTTGTAAAAATGCATGATCGGTACACGTTTACAAACATGAATCTAATAAAGTTCCTTCTTTCACAAGAACTTTACTGCACAACGATTTAAAAAAACTATAGTCCGACAAAAATTCAGACTAGATCACTTCCATCAAAAGTAAAAGTGAATAGAATAAGTTTCTTGTAAGAAACTTATATTATCAAGAAGTCATCTGAGTTACTGACGCGCTGTCGCGCACGCGTCAAAAGATGAGCGGTTAGTAAAAATGTAGTTTAGTGTGCGACAACTCGGGTATCGTATCACAAGGACTCTTGTAGTGCTATTATCGCAGAAAATCAGTTTTTCTTGGGGGGGTGTTTGGTTTGAAATTGATTGGAAAACAGAATGAAAACAGAGCATAAAAACAGAGCAAATTACGTGATTATCAAATAAGACTAAGACGATCAATCTGCTGTTTCGTTTCCCACTATCATCGGTTCATGTAATTCCATGCCCTAAGCGGAGTCTAATCCCTTTTAAGTTGTAGCATCGATTAACAAGCGGCGAAACCGACGCTACGGGACATATATTCCTAATTCGAATTAAGCAAACGGATGAAGCCCTTCGTGAATTAAGCAAACACGAATTGAACGCACGCGAATTAAGCAAACGCGATTAAGTTTAGGAATATAAAATCATCGAAAATAAATCAACACTAATTCGATACAAACTGAATTAAGCAAACAGAGAATAACGAATAGCATTGAAAGAGAGAAGAGAATTAAATCAGAAATTACAAGACCTCAAGTGTTGGCGGAAACCGATTACAGCAGATCAACCTAGGGAGATTAGTTCTCCATCAAAAACACAATACAACCAGAGAAATTCGAAAACAAGGATTAGCAAAAGATCCTTCTGTTCTGCCCTAAACAGCTATTTATAACTTTCAGAAACTGCGCAGTCTCGCGAGGCGAGTGGCCTCTCGCGAGGCGAATATTAAAATGGCGCCTTCTTGAATTTGTATTCTCGCGAGGCGAGCGTGATTCTCGTGAGGCGAGTCTTCAAAACCTGGGTTGTCACAGCCGTGATGCCTATCACGGCCAGGTCGTGATGGTCTCTGTCTTCGGGTGCTTATCTGTCATGGCCGTGACCTTCATCACGGCCAGGCCGTGATGGTCTCTGTTTTCCAGGGGTTTCTCTTCACGCCCGTGATGGGTGTCACGGGATGACCGTAATGCTTGCTGACTTCAGGCTCGCGAGGCGAGCAATAGCTCGCGGGCGAGGCGAGAGAACATGACTTTTCCGCACTGGCTGGTCCTCACTCTCGCGGGGCGAGTATCTGCTCGCGTGGCGAGTGTTTCCAGATTGCAATTTCCATTGTTTCCTTCATTTCTTGGACTCTAAGTCAACCTGAAAACATGAAATAGCCATAAGTGCTTTATTTGACTCAAAAACTGACTAAATAACCCTAAAACTACTTAAGGGACTCAAAACCTTGCTTGAGGACAATCAAGCCTAATTTGGGTGAAAACGAGATATAATTGGCACAAAACCACGGTCATACTAGTCATAAAACTAGATGAGCCAGAGGCTCATCAAAATACCCCAAACTTGAACTTTGCTTGTCCCCAAGCAAACTAAAACTCAAAACGACTCAAGACTTGGCAAGCTAGAAGGATTTCAACCAATTCCGCACAAATTTCAAGCAATTCATCAAAACAATTTTCCTTCAATGTTCCCCCCTTTTCAACAATGTAATCCTCACAATCATTTATTCTGAACATCTGAGAATTTCATCAATCAAACAATCATTAATCTAAGTAGGGGATCTAAGTTACACACAAGAGGGAGATCACCAAATTCAAACAATCGCCTTCCTCACAAAGGGGTTTAGTGTTCACTCAATCTCTCAGTTTGTCTAGGCTGACAACATTTCACTCAGTTTCACTTTAAAGAGCACTTCCCATGAATTTGATTTTCATCTCAAAATGGTTCCCACGGAAAACATGCATGCAACATCAAAAGGTCTTTCAAGGTTGTAATGGGGCCTGGCTAAGGGAAGGATATACAAAGGTACTGGGCTGAAGTCCCTAGGAACTAAGAGAGCATGAAGCTGTTTACACATTGAATTCCCTACTCAAGTTCCTATTCTTATTCTTCTTTTTGCCTTGGGTGGCTACAGCCCTTTGCTTCTAATACCCTTCTTGACATTTTGCATTTTTCTTTTTTTCTCTTTTTTTTTTTAAGATTTATTTTTTGCCCTTTGGCTCCAACCTTTATCTCTTTTTTTTTTTTTTCTCAATCCCCAACAACACATCATATCCCTGTAGCCACCCCAAACTTAGTTTCTTGCAACCATTCTCTTGCTAAGCTTCCATGCTCTCCTAATCCTAAGATCGGATTAACATGGTTTTTCCAGATTCAGGCTCATAACATAAGGTCATCATGAAACAATAGGCTAATTAGGCTCAAAGGGGCTAACTAGGGAACATGCATTAGGGACTGGTTCAATTTAGGCCAAGTAGTTAATTTAAAGAAAATTGCCTAAATCATTTGATGCAAACACATAGACATGCAAACCATGAAGAGATTCAAGCAAATTCGGGAAAGTGCAACTTGGAAGTGATTCACACAATCAAAAACATGTTGGAGGCTCAAATCCTCACCCGGACATTCATGCAAATTGTTTGACCGAGATTCTATCCCTAGTGTGTGCACCCTATCACCCCAAACTTATCATAAATCATGCTCTCACAACAAAATATCTCAAAGTTCAGTTTTCAATTTTTCAAATGGGGATCACAATTTCCAAATTTCAAAAACCTAGGGGGAATCATCAACATAAATCATGCCATCAATCTGTGCTAAATCAACCAAAACCTACCAAGCTTGCCGACACAAGACACACATGCTCTCGAGCTTCTCAAATTATTCAAGAGCGGAAAGAAAACACAACAACACACAAAACACAACAAAACAAATGGTTCCCTCCCCCACACTTAAAACATACATTGTCCCCAATGAACAACACAATTATCAAAACAGAGTGAGGGAGAGGAAAGGGTGCTCCCTGATCAGGTTGCAGTGTAGGTGGGCTCCCCCAAAGAGAGCTCCTCAACAGTAGCATCCACAGGTCCCGAGCTCTCATGAAATAGCTTCAGCCGCTGCCCGTTGACTTTGAATGCCTTGTTGCTACCTGCACTTTTAATCTCTACTGCACCATGAGGAAAAACATTAGTAACAACAAATGGTCCAATCCAACGGGACCGAAGTTTCCCAGCCATCAATTTCAGGCGGGAGTTAAACAGTAAAACCCGCTGACCCACAGAGAATTCCTTCCTAGCAATCAACCTATCATAAAAGTGCTTGGTTTTCTCCTTATAAATCCGAGAGCTTTCATAGGCTTCTAGCCTAAGCTCTGCAAGTCTTTATGAATCGGAGTTTCCTTTCAATACCAGATTTTTGCATTTCCAGTTACGAAGACTTGACCGCCCAATAAGCACGGTGCTCAACTTCCACAGGGAGATGGCATGCCTTGCCGAATACAAGCCTAAAGGGGGGCATCCCTATCGGCGTCTTGAAAGCGGTCCTCTGAGCCCAAAGTGCGTCTTCTAGACGTCGGCTCCAGTCCTTCCTATTCGGCTGCACAACTTTCTCTAGGATTTGTTTTATCTCCCTGTTGGAGATTTCAGCCTGGCCATTGGTCTGAGGATGGTAAGCAGTGGAGACTCTGTGCACAACCCCATACTTCCGGAGTAGAGCCTCCATGGTGCGGTTGCAGAAATGAGTGCCCTGGTCATTGATGATGGCACGAGGTATGCCGAACCTGCAAAAAATATTGGACCTAACAAAATTTGCAACAACTTTAGAATCGTTAGTCCTAGTGGGGATAGCTTCCACCCACTTTGAAACATAGTCAACAGCCAAGAGAATGTAAAGAAAGCCAAAAGATGCAGGGAAAGGACCCATAAAGTCGATCCCCCACACATCAAACACCTCACAGAAGAGCTTGGGCTGCTTTGTGGCATTTCACTCTTGTGAGTGATGGTCTGTACCTGTTTGTCCGACACTCCTTACAAGTCCGATACACCTCATAAGCATCTCTAAAGATGGTGGGCCAATAAAAACCAGAATCTAGGACCTTTCTCGCAGTCCTCTCTGGGCCCAAAGTGTCCCCCTACTTGAGAGGCATGAGAAAAGTGCAAAATAGACTCAATCTCATAGTCGGGGACACATCGCCTAATCACCTGATCACTACAAACTTCCAAAGAAATGGATCGTCCCAAACATAGTACTTGGCGTCGCTCTTTTAGTTTGTGGATTTGTGACCTAGTTGCTCCTGTCGGAAAGACACCAGCAACTAGATAATTCACAAGGTCGGCAAACCAAGGGGTAACGCCATGCAATCGTAAAGCTGCTCATCAGGAAAGTCATCCTGAATGGGGTAGGGATCCTCATCCCTCTCTATCCTACTCAAGTGATCAGCCACTAAATTTTCAGCTCCACTCTTGTCCTTGATCTCTACATTAAACTCTTGGAGCAACAACATCCACCGAATCAACCTCGGCTTTGCTTGAGGCTTCTTCAATAAGTATTTCGTGAGCTGCATGGTCGGTGAAAACAATAACCTTGGAACCTAGCAAATATGATCTAAACTTATCGAGAGCAAAAACAACAGCTAGGAGTTCCTTTTCGGTGGTGGTGTAATTACATTGTGCAGCATCTAAAGTCCTAGAAGCATAGTAAATGACATGTGCAGACTTGCCTACCCTTTGTGCCAGGGCGCCCCACAAAGATAGTTAGAAGCATCACACATGAGCTCAAAAGGAGGGTCCAATCGGGGGCTGGATGATGGGGGTAGAGGTCAATGCCTTTTTCAAGAAGTCGAACGCCTTCTTGCGGTTATCATCAAAGCTGAATATGGCATCATTCTTTAGCAAGTTCGAAGAGGGAGAGCTATCTTCTTTGAAGTCCTTAATAAAGCGCTGTAGAAACCTGCATGACCAAGAAAAGAACGAATCTTGCGAACGCAAGATGGGTAAGGCAATGTGGAAATCACATCAATTTTAGCAGGATCTACTGAGATACCCTCTCTAGAAATAACATGCCCCAAAAACAATCCCCTGTTCAACCATAAAATGACACTTTTCATAGTTCAACACAAGATCGGTTTCAATACATCTTTCTAAAACCAAATTCGGACTATGCAAGCATGCATCAAATGAGGAGCCATATCTTGTGAAATCATCCATGAACACTTCCATGCAATTTTCAATAAAGTCAGGTAAAAATGCTAATCATGCATCTCTCGGAAAGTGCCAGGAGCGTTGCAAAGGCCAAATGGCATCCTCCTATAGGCAAACGTGCCGGGAGGGCACGTGAAAGTGGTCTTCTCCTGATCCTCCGGTGCAATGTGGATCCGGAAGTATCCTGGAGAAGCCATCAAGAAAACAGTAGTGGGATTTACCGCCAGCCGTTCGAGCATCCGATCGATGAACGGAAAAGGAAAGTGATCCTTTCGAGTGGCCTGGTTCAACCTCCTATAGTCAATCTGAGACTCTCCAGCTATTCTGGACTCTAGTGGGGACAAGCTCATTGTTCTCATTTCTTACCACCGTGAGGCCAGATTTCTTGGGCACAACTTGCACTGGGCTCACCCAAGTACTATCGAGAGATGGGGTATATGATACCCGCATGCGGGGAGTTTTGTTACCTCCTTCTTTACCACATCCGAGAATCAATGGATTTAGCCGCCTCTGCGGCTGCCTAACTGGTTTAGCCCCATCCTCCAATAGAATCCTATGCATACATCTAGAGGGGCTAATTCCCGGAATGTCGACCAAGGTCCATCCAATTGCTCTCTTTGTGCTTCTTCAAAACTCCAAGAGTTTAGCTTCTGAGTCGAGTCAAGGTTGGAGGAAATGATAACTGGGAGTTTTTCATTCCTCTCCAAGTAAGCATACTTGATTGCCGGGAAGTGGCTTAAGCTCCAAGGAGGGTGGCTGCTCCACAGATGGTATGTTTGGAGCAGCCAGGACATCAAGAATTCCCGTAGAACAGACAGCTTCACTTACACTATCACCCTGCAAAGTAGAATCAATCTCGGCACAAACAACACAAGGGTTAGTGTTAGTACAGTCATCACATGAATAAACATCATTAAAATCAGAAATGGATGGAAAATCAGCAACCAAGTCATCATAGGTGTCATCAACAATTTCGGAGAGCAACTCTATTTGGAAAACAGAGTGCTCTTCCAATGGATGCTTCATAGCATCAAAAATGTTGAACCTTGCAATAATGTCACCGAACTCCATGGACATGGTTCCATCATCAACATCTATCTTCGTCTTTGCCGTCTTCATGAACGGCCTGCCCAGGATGATTGGTGATCTACTTGAATTGGTTTCCCCTGCCATGTCCAGGATGTAAAAGTCGGCAGGGAAAATCAAATCATCAACTCGTACCGACACATCTTCTACCACTCCCATGGGGCGAGCATTGGTCCTGTTGGCCAACTGTATGGTAAGTCCTGTATGTTGCAAAGGGCCCAGATCAAGGTTGTTGAAAATGGAGGTGGGCATGACATTTATGGAAGCTCCCAAATCCAACATGCAATTGTCGAATTTGCTGTCCCCAATGGTGCATGGAATAGTGAAAGTGCCCGGATCCTTGCACTTCTGTGGGCGATGCACAGTGAGGGCTGAAACTGTAACCTTCTCAGGGGCAAGTTTGGGCTGAATGAGGGCTGAAACATTTCGCCCTAAGTTAACTCTCTCATTACCCTTCATCCTCCTCTTGTGGGTACACAAATCCTTCAGAAACTTTGCATACCTTGGGACTTGTTTAATCACATCTAGGAGTGGAATGTTTACCGCCACCTTTCTGAACACATCTAAGATCTCCTTCTCCTTGTCTTCCCCATCAACCTTCTTATTTTTCTGCACTCTTTGTGGGAAGGGAATCGGGGGTACATACACTCTCTCAGTTTCAACAACAACAGAGGGCTCAGGAATGGCCTCAACAGTTTCTTCATCTTTCTCAGGGGCTCTCTCTACTACTTTCCCAGATCTCAGAGAAATGGCACTTACATTGGGATTGGGGGCATTGGGATTCACCACTGTCTGTGCAGGTAGTTGGCTCGATCCCTGAGCTTGTTGTAAGTTGTTTATGGATGTGGCAAGCTGTCCAATCTGTGTCCTCAAATCCTGAATGCTAGCATCCTTCATTCTCTTGAGACTGTCCAACTTGATGCTGAAACTGGAGATTTTGTGCAGCCATTTGCTTGACCAAGTCTTCTAATGAAGGTCCGGAAGGTGCAGAAGTGGTCACTTGAGGAGGATTCGGTGGTGGTGCCACCGGTTGTTGTTGGGATGAGTTCCCATACCGCAGATTAGGGTGATTCCTCCAGTTGGGATGGTACCTATTTGTGGAGAGGTCAGGAGTGCCGTACCGGTTCTGATTATTGCCTTGATTGTAGAGATTAGCTGCATAAGCTTGAGGCATATCAGTGATTGACCCATCCTTCAGAATAGGGCACGTGTCGGTCAGATGCTCAGGAGAACTACACATGCCACACAACCTCGCCGGCTGAACCTTTTCCATTGCCAGTTGCTTCACCAAACAAGTGAGCTCATCAATTCTGGTTTCGAGTGCCTTGTTGGAAGATGAACCTTGAATCTCATTTACA
Source organism: Sophora flavescens (assembly GCA_030762895.1). Classification (NCBI taxonomy): domain Eukaryota; kingdom Viridiplantae; phylum Streptophyta; class Magnoliopsida; order Fabales; family Fabaceae; genus Sophora; species Sophora flavescens. The sequence continues at coordinate 289,109,441 of CM061062.1, forward strand.
CCCCTTGTCTCGACAGAGTTGCTCCTGGTTGTGAACTGCTGGGAGTTTAATGACATATTCTCGATCAATTGCTTGGCAGCAGCTGGAGTTTTATCGACGAGTGCTCCTCCACTAGCGGCATCCAAAATATTTCTGTCCATTGGGAGCAATCCCTCATAAAAATACTGAATAAGGAGCTGCTCAGAAATCTGGTGTTGAGGGCGGCTAGATACCAACTTCTTGAACCTCTCCCGAAGATCGGCCAATGACTCATTGCTTTGCCCGATGCCACATATCTCCTTTCTCGATGGAAGCAGCTCTGGAGGCTGGGAATTTTCTTTCGTGGAAAACGTTCTTAAGTTCATTCCAATTTGTAACAGAATTTGGCTCCAAATAATATAGCCAATCCTTTGCAGCGCCTTCAAGGGAGAATGGGAAGGCTCGCAATTTGATATGGTCTTGATAATGCCTTCCGACTCAAGGGTGTAGAAACAGACCACACGGAATTCCTTCAAATGCTTATGTGGATCCTCACTGCAAGACCACTAAATCTTGGCAACAAGTGTATTAAACCAGATTTAAGTTCAAAAGGAGCAACCACACCAAAGATACTCAATACACAACCCATTGTAGTTAACATCAGGGGCAGCAAGCTGCCTCAATGTCCTTTGGTCACCCATGTTATTAAAAACAGGTTCGAAATCAGAATTACCACTAGTGCTTGCCCGTATTGCCCTAAGGCGTGTGTGCAGTGTTCTTTCAATTTCAGGATCAAAATCACACAAGTCAGGACAAGTAGACCTAGTGGCCAGTCTAATTCAAAACAAAAACGAAAAAAAGAAAAAAGAAAGCGAGAACAACAAACAAGAGTCCCCGGCAACGGCGCCAATTTGACGCGCTGTCGCGCACGCGTCAAAAGATGAGCGGTTAGTAAAAATGTAGTTTAGTGTGCGACAACTCGGGTATCGTATCACAAGGACTCTTGTAGTGCTATTATCGCAGAAAATCAGTTTTCTTGGGGGGGTGTTTGGTTTGAAATTGATTGGAAAACAGAATGAAAACAGAGCATAAAAACAGAGCAAATTACGTGATTATCAAATAAGACTAAGACGATCAATCTGCTGTTTCGTTTCCCACTATCATCGGTTCATGTAATTCCATGCCCTAAGCGGAGTCTAATCCCTTTTCGATTGTAGCATCGATTAACAAGCGAAACTGATGCTACGGGACATATATTCCTAATTTCGAATTAAGCAAAAGGATGAAGCCCTTCGTGAATTAAGCAAACACGAATTGAACGCACGCGAATTAAGCAAACGCGATTAAGTTTAGGAATATAAAATCATCGAAAATAAATCAACACTAATTCGATACAAACTGAATTAAGCAAACAGAGAATAACGAATAGCATTGAAAGAGAGAAGAGAATTAAATCGGAAATTACAAGACCTCAAGTGTTGGCGGAAACCGAATTACAGCAGATCAACCTAGGGAGATTAGTTCTCCATCAAAAACACAATACAACCAGAGAGAAATTCGAAAACAAGGATTAGCAAAAGATCCTTCTGTTGCGCCTAAACAACTATTTATAACTTTCGAAATCTGCGCAGTCTCGCGAGGCGAGTGGCCTCTCGCGAGGCGAATATTAAAATGGCGCCTTCTTGAATTTGTATTCTCGCGAGGCGAGCGTGATTCTCGCGAGGCGAGTCTTCAAAACCTGGGTTGTCACAGCCGTGATGCCTATCACGGCCAGGTCGTGATGGTCTCTGTCTTCGGGTGCTTATCTGTCATGGCCGTGACCTTCATCACGGCCAGGCCGTGATGGTCTCTGTCTTCCAGGGGTTTCTCTTCACGCCCGTGATGGGTGTCACGGGATGACCGTAATGCTTGCTGACTTCAGGCTCGCGAGGCGAGCAATAGCTCGCGGGGCGAGGCAGAGAACATGACTTTTCTGGCACTGGCTGGTCCTCACTCTCGCGGGGCGAGTATCTGCTCGCGTGGCGAGTGTTTCCAGATTGCAATTTCCATTGTTTCCTTCATTTCTTGGACTCTAAGTCAACCTGAAAACATGAAATAGCCATAAGTGCTTTATTTGACTCAAAAACTGACTAAATAACCCTAAAACTACTTAAGGGACTCAAAACCTTGCTTGAGGACAATCAAGCCTAATTTGGGTGAAAACGAGATATAATTGGCACAAAACCACGGTCATACTAGTCATAAAACTAGATGAGCCAGAGGCTCATCAGTTACACAACTCAAGAAATACTCACAAAATATGAAAATACACAGACCTTCATAACTAATTGATAAGTCATGATAAACTTTAGATCAAGGTCATAAAAGTAAGTTTGGCATGTACAAAATGTACCGCTGTGATTGTCTAATACAACCATAGAAATTTGTGGAACAATTGTCAACTGACAAGTTCATAAAGAATTAAATTGTACAGTGAGGAGTTTTTCTTAAACATAAAGCACTTATTCTAAGAGTGAAGATTCAGATTGACTTGTCTCGAACCTTTATACAACATTAGTGCTTCCTAGGGAAAACACTTGGTCCAACAAACTGTTTAGATGACAGATCCTCCAGTTTGAATCGAGTCGTCTAACTTGATTAACTTAGTAGTCTAAATCCTACACAGAGTGATAAAGATCAACCTGAATCTAGAAACTAGATCGATTGAAAACTCAATATCCTTTGCAAACTGCAAACCTAAAACATTCTCAGAAAATTCTTTCGAAATTCTTCCACGATAGGTACCTTATTCAAATGTCTGACACAATCCCAAAGGGATAAACGAACGTGTCAACATGAACATAAGCACCCTTTACTAAACATGAGTTCTTACAAGGTCTCAACCCAATTAGAACCCATCAAAACACACACATACTTGTGTGTCAACACACATTGTTTCAACAAGGAAACAATTCAGGCAAGGTCCAACCAGAGATAACACAACAAAAACCTAACAGACCTATTCCCCAAGGTTCCCGAAAGACTCGACCAGCTCTGATACCACTCTATAACACCCACCTTGGGCTTTACTTTGTAAACACATGCGGAAATTAATTAAAAAGGAAATTTGTTGGTTGCTTTCGGAAAATAATTTATATAAGTACATAAGCGTCGGAAAACAGGTATAAAATTTTTTCCTGCGGTGGCGGTAAAAGTTAAACCTATTTTAAAATAATACACCAAATTTTCATCTATCGTTGTATAGATTCTGGTCATGTATATAAAATTTGTCACGACTCAAAACCTAATCCGTGACCGGCACACAACCTTATAATCCTAGCCTGGCAAGCCTATTTATTTTAGAAATGTACTTGAATAAAAAGCTAGAATTTTTACAAAAAATTGGACAGAGTCTCCTCTGTAATTACAACATACCAAAATAAAAACACCTGCTGAAATATTTATATTTTCATCCCATAAGTTTCAGTCGTACAAAATACATCAAGATGGTGCTTTTCTGAAAATATTTACATCAACAAACTATACATGACCAAAAGGAAAATCTTAGATTTCTATCCAAAAGAAATGCTCTTCAAGTCATAAACATTCCATTCACACTATCAGAAATCTACAACGTCTCAAAAACCTAAGATGGTCGTTCTAAAAGTTATTCATGAGGAAGACTCCCATGATTCTCACCATTATAACTGACATCTGACACCTTCAAGGATTGGGACTAATATCCCCTAGTGAAGCTGGAATCCTCTTTTCATCATCTGTAGTCACGTACCAAGTTACGACACAAGACCACACAAATATAGTGCAAAGGTGAGTTACCAATATATGAGTTTTATAAGATAACCACATGCGCGACACACAAAACAGCATATAAACATTTATAGTCATAATAACACAAATTTCTCAGAAATAAATAGGCAGTTTATCAATGGGTTTTGATGAATGTGCAGTATATGTTAGTTTGGAAGTGTAAATAGGAATAAATTGTAAATAATCTTAGGAATTATGAATGAAAGTGAATAAAAAATGTGCACATTCAATTGATTAGAGTTTTGATCCTTTTACATGAAAATATAATAAAAAACATGTTGAAAATGTGTAGGAATAAAGACCCAGCGCTCAGCTCAGGAAACGGGCGCTCAGTCTCGGAAGAAAACAGAAAACGGAAGCTGCAGCAAGGCTGGCGCTCAGCATGGACAGAAAGCAGAGCAGCCAGCGCTTAGCGCTGCTGCTGGGGCGCTCAGTGCAAACAGAGAGCAGTCAGGCTAGTGCTCAGTGCTGGAAAGTTGGAGCTCAGCACCAGGTTTTGACAGCAAATGCCATTTCGCGCAGCAGAGGGGCGCCCAGCACTGGCCAGGGACGCTCAACACTGGGCAACATGCATAAAATCTATAAAAGCGCATTTGAACAGATGGAGAGGGATCTTTGGCTCATTTTTCACATTTTCTCACCTCGGTTCATCACTTTCTCTCCACTTCCTTGAGGATTCAAGCTTGGGAACAAGAGTTGAAGCTTCTATAGATTATTCCACACTCTCCTACTCAAGTTCTTCCATCTCTACTCTCTCTATTATGAGTTGCTAGATCAATTAGGTTAGGTTAGGATGATTTCAATTTATAATTTCATGTAATTGACTTTGATTTCTGATTTCAATTCTATTTCATTCAAATTGAGTAACTGCTTCTATGCTTAATGTTTCTATTGGAATGATCAACTTTGGATTGATGTTAGATTCAATTTCACAATTGGAAAATTGGTTATTGGATTGGAATTGAAGTAGATTACCATTGGAATGTTGATTCTAGGAATAGAACTCTATTGCAATGTATTCTTATGAATCTTATGCTTAATGTTTGTGGTAATTCTTAAATCACCTAAGGAATTAGGGTTCTTAATTTGTACAAAAGGATTATCACCTAAGGAATTAGGGATAAATCTAGGTTAGTGATTTGAATGTCAATTGTATGGAATAAATTGAAGTTAGGATTAAATAAGGTTACGTCAAGTGAAGATTGAATGATTCTGATACCTAACCTCTTTTACCTATATTGAATTCATTCTTTAATTGCTATTGTTTCATTCATTGTTGTGGCAACTCTACTTTACAAAAATTCATAAATCTCTTGGAACTATGAAATCCATTGGTTCAAATAGCTATTGCCTAAGCCACGTTGATACTTGATCACAATCCTCGTTGGGAATGATACTTTACTTTCACTTTATTACTTGTACGATTTGGTACACTTGCCAAACCATCAATAAGTTTTTGACGCCATTGCTGAGGAAAGTATTTTAAGTCAAATTTTGACCTTTTCTCCTTAAATGATTTTCTAAAATCATAATTAAGTTATTTTCGAAGATTAATTTCTTAAAATAACTTTTTATAATATAATGGAATTTCTTACGTAAAAATTAGCAGTACTCAACTATTTTCAAGCTTTCGTCCTCGTCATTACTCATTAACCATTCTTTCACCTAAAACATTATCAAATATGATGATTTTCAATATCTACTTCCATTTCCTTAAATCAAATCCCTTAAATTTTTCCTCAAGCTTTTTAAGCTTTTATCTTTAATTTAATTGGGCACTGACTACTGTCAGGCTTTCAGTCAATCAATCAACCAAACAAATAATCTCATACAACACAGTTATAGCATGCATCACAATTATAACCAAATAACTCAATGAATCACATCAAATCACATAACCAATTAGAAAATAAATAATTAAAAACCACAGAACAACCACGACAGATAATTTTACAGACAACGCTAAAATAGCATATGGCTATCTAGAACTCCTCAGGCTTACTCCATTTACCTCTTGAAGACAAGTGAAAGATCCTCGTCTTAATGCTCACATTAGTTCCAAGAGTGCAAACATCTACTCCACCAAGCAAGCATAGCCGTGTTCAACGTCCCAGAGACACAAACCAAACATGATAACAAACAGAGAATCTCACCAAATCAATTTTCATCCGAAAAACATACAATCAAAAGAAACCATATATTTAATTCAATAAATAGAATCGATTTCTCAATAAATTCGATTTGGGTAAAATGGATCCATAATTAAAATAATTAAAACTGGGGAAAATTTGATTTGGTTTGAGAATCATGAAATCGAACTTCTAACCATAAATTAAAAGTCTCAATTGCATTAAAATAGAAACAATTTCATAGTTGAAGTTAAGATGAAAATTTTGGGATTTTAGTGAAATGGGGAAAATGAGATTTGCTCATAGAAAAGCGAAATTGATTTGTCAGAACTTAAATTAACAGTCCCAATTTCATAAATGCGTGGTTAATTTTACAAAACATAACCAATTTCAATAAAAATCAAATTGGGGCTTTAGGGTTCATAACCTAAATTGGGGAAAATCCACTTAAATAATGATGAAATTGATTTAGGGAAACACTAATTTACAATCCCAATTGCATAAAAACAAGTTTTAATTTCAGATTACAACATGAAATTAAGGAGCTAGGGTTAGGGTTTGTAACTGAAATTTGAGGTTTCTTGAAATTTAACAAGATAAGGTGAGGAATCACTCACCCACAAGTAAGAAGATGAAGTGGGAAGGAAGAAGAAGAGAGGAAAAAAAGAAAGAAAGAAGAAGAGTGAGGGGGCTGTCGTGTGAGAGAGGGAGATAAAAGGAGGAAATTTTTTGATTAGTAATAGTAGGTACAAAATGAGTGGTAAATATTAAGCCTAAAAATAAACATGTTTTTGGCTTTTGGATCTAAAAATAATGGTCGACAATTATATACTTTCAAAATTTAAATTAGAGTCAAGATTGATAGTTGAACTGATAAACTAATAAAATTAACAGTCCAATAGGAAAATAATTTTCTTTCAATCATATCATTTAAAATATCTTTCTAAACAAATACTACTAGTGACAATAACATAATATTATTGTCTAGTAATCGTGATACACTGACATAAAACAGTATTAACGCACTCAAAAATTGATTTCAGATGAGTAATTGAAATTACTCAAACCAAACCACATAAAATAAATTAAAATAAATATCTAGAAAATTAATCATTCCAAATAAAATAATCTAACATATACACATATATACCGTTATTGAAAAACAGTAAAAATGAGGTGTTACGGGAAGAATGGAGTCATATTTTGGTCATGACATGACCGTTTCTTCATTATAGCATGATAACTTACTAAAAAATTAATTGTTCATTAAGAGGATTAAGTTACAAGACACATGAGAAGTTGACAGTCAAGTAAAGTAATAAATGTGCTGGTGAAGAAATGAATAAAATATGATCTGTAGTTGTATAAAATATATATTATATATTATGAATTTTTCATGTATTGTGGCCTAGCTAGTAATAGAATACCGAATTCTGTGTTATGGAATGTTAGTGAATGCATGAGCTAGCTGGGGGAAAGGGATATTGCATAAACAGAGTTGAAAAAAATACTTTTAACCTCTGTTAAATAGCTCACTTTTAACGTCTGTTAAATAAATCAACAGACGTTAAATATAAACTTTTACGTCGGTTGAATAATAGACGTTAAAAGTCACACTTTTAGTGTCTGCTGTATTAACGTCTGTCTTTTTTGTGACATCAAAAAACACTTTTAATAGACGTAAAAAGTGCTTCCTGTACTAGTAACACTCCTGTATGCTTGAGCTGAATCAATGAGAATATTATTCAATCACTTTCTCTTCTAATAAAAAATGGTAAGGTTTCCTCAGAAGTCTTGGAGAGAAAAGGGGAGGGAGATTTGAGTGGACATGATTATGGGGTATCCTTTTTAGATGGATTCCGACAAATGTGGTGTTCAAATTAATTCAGTTTTTGGGTTTAATCAAATCTGTTTAGTGTTTCATAATGTGATTATTGATTTATTGTCGTCCAGCTTTTCCTTTGGTTAATATACGGTTATATTTTGACTCGCACATTTCTTACCATAAATATATTATATGGTTTTTCTCATTTCATTGTATAGATTTTTTTTTTTGGTGGATATTTCATTGTATAGCTAAACTAACTTATAATATTCCAGTAAAAAAAAACTAACTTATAATAATGGAAATGGAATTATTAGCTCAAAAGCAAGGAGAGACCTTGCTTCCCAAAGGAACGATTACCCAAACCAAAGTAACAAGAGGTCACCATCCCCTCGACCGAGAACTATAACTATTCCGCTCGACCGAGAACTACAACTATGCCACCCGACCGCAAACCTATACACTTGTCCAACCGAGATTTTTAGGCGGAGGGACACATGAATGAACTGGTTCCAGAATGAGAGGGAACCTGAGATTGTGCAGGTATGAGATTGCATAGTTGAGGGGATCCTGAGGTTGTGCAGGTATAGGATTGTGGAGTTGAGAGAAGGTTATAAAAATTGATTGGTACTTCCTATATCAACAAAGATACATCTTCTTTTCAGGAGCCCATCATTTAAGAACTCCAAAATTAAGCGTTCTTAACTTGGGGCAATTATGAGATGGGTGACATCCTGAGGAATTTTCCAAGGAAGCACGTGAGTAAGGACAAAGTACATAAAAAAGACTCGTGTTGGTTTATAGGGACAATCATGAATCTATAAAGCAACTCGGGATGTTATACCCTTAACAGAGAATGAGTAGTCGAGATTTAGAAGGCAACAGTCTTCTCAAGCAATTGCCGGGTACTTGGTCGATAACCTTCACCGGGTACCGAGAATTTCAAAAGTCCCTTAATCATGGCACCTGTATATCCGAAAAATACCCCAGAGGGCTACGTGTCCTAAATGCTAGCTTGCAATGATAACGAACTCCTTCGAGAAGGACATGCGACATGAGAATATTGGAGATCCAAAAATGATTCTCTCATCCATGAAAATAGCTAACGGCCTAAGAAGGGGACCGCGTGGTGTACGGAAAGTTCCCCATACTCGTATATAAAGGAAGGTCACCCACTGACACACCAAGTTAATCCATACTCAATATACCTTACTAAACCCTATTCTCTAAGGACGACCTTAAATTCTGTTCCGCCGCCAGAACATAATTTAAAACATGTAGCTGTTAATAAAAAACTTTTAACAATAATTGTTAAATTATAAATTAAATGATGATGATGCAAGTTCACATGAAAAGGGAGCACATGGTATAGTGAGAAAAGGGGCTGAGTCATTGAGCATGCCAGGTCATCAATCACAACAAACTTTGGATCCAGAATCTTCCATTTTTCCCTCATCTCTAACAAACCCAACAGATTGCAGCTGAGTATGATTCACCAAAACAATGCCTAGAGTATTCTTCTTTTCTTAGCCTTTTATCTTGTGTATAAATAGAGAGTTACTCTCTGATGTAATCAATGAATTTGAGCAATATCAATACAATACTTTGTCTATTTTCTATGCTCTTTTCCATTCCTTATGTATACTTTCTTCTCTTCTGCAAATCTTGAGATGGTATCAGAGAGCATTTAAGCTCTCTGCCTGTGCAACTCTGATGGTTCACGGTGGCCCTAGCAACAACAACAACAATGGCGGTGGTCCAACTGATCCATCGCAAGACCCTTCTAGTCCATATTTTGTTCACGCGGGTGATGGACCTTCATCTGTAGTGGTCACTCCAGTCTTGAATGGCTCCAACTACCATGCTTGGGCTCGCTCCATGAGGCGAGCTTTGGGTGCCAAGAACAAGTTTGAGTTTGTCGATGGGAGCATACCCATTCCTGATGGCTTCGACCCAAGTTACAAAGCTTGGAGTCGTTGCAACATGATCATCCACTCCTGGATCTTGAACTCAGTAGCTGAATCGATCGGTCAAAGCATAGTTTTCCTTGAAAATGCTGTTGATGTATGGAACGACTTGAAGGAACGGTTCTCCCAGGGAGACCTCATCAGAATCTCTGAGCTTCAGCAAGAAATTTACGGCCTCAGGCAAGGTTCACTTTCTGTTACTGAATTCTACTCTGAACTAAAAATACTTTGGGAAGAACTTGAGACATATATGCCTATGCCATGTTGTGCTTGCCCTGTTAAATGTACTTGTGCTGCAATGAGAAATGCTAGACACTATCATACTCTCAACTATGCTATAAGATTCCTAACTGGTCTAAATGAGAACTTCTCAGTAGTGAAATCACAGATTCTTCTAATGGATCCACTGCCTACAATGAATCGCATATTTTCCATGGTAATTCAACATGAAAGACAAGGAAACTTCAATGTTAATGATGAATCAAAGGCCCTTATAAATGCTGTTGATTATAAGAGACCACAAGGAAGAGGAAAAGGTTTCGGACAAGGTTCTGGAAATTCAAGAAGGGTTTGCACCTATTGTGGAAGAACAGGACACACAGTGGATACTTGCTATAGGAAGCATGGCTTCCCTCCTCACCTTCAAAAAGGAAATGCCTCAATGGCAAACAATGCCACCAATGATACTGCAGAACTGAAGGAAGAATTCTCAACACATGGAGATATGTACACTAGGCCCCCAAGTTTCACACAAGAACAATATGAAAAACTGTTAAGTCTGATTCAATCTTCTGGTATTAATCAGCAAGCTGCTGGCATAGCTAACCAGGTTAGCACATCCACTCAGTTTGGTAATTTGCCAACTGAAAAATACAAGTCAGGTAAAATCCACATCTCTTCTTCTTTTAATAGTTTCTCTCTTGGCTCTTGGATCATAGATTCAGGAGCTAGTGATCATATTTGTGCCTCATTGAAGAGTTTTCAAAGTTTCAGTGAAATTAAACCAATTAGCATAAGGTTACCCAATGGTCAATTTTCAATTGCAAAACATGCTGGTACTGTCACTTTTTCTCCTGGTTTTTCCATCACAGATGTATTATATGTTCCCAACTTTTCATTAAATCTGATTTCTGTATCAAAACTGTCTTCTGCTCTAAATTGTACTGTCTCATTTAGTGACTCAGTTTGTCTCATTCAGGACCAGAAGTCTCAGAGGATGATTGGTTCTGCTGAAAAGTTTGAAGGGCTATATCACTTGATTGTTGCTGCAAAACAGCCCTCTTGTTCAAATGTTCAATCCAATGAGACTCAAACTTTACCTGCAGATGCTTTATGGCATTTTAGACTAGGACACTTGTCCATTTCTAGGATGATTTCCATGAATTCTGAATTTCCTTTTATTGTTGTTGATCCGAAGGCAGTATGTGATGTTTGCCATTTTGCTAGACACAAAAAATTGCCATATAATATAAGTTCAAGTAAAGCTGTTTCACCTTATGAATTACTTCATTTTGACATTTGGGGGCCTCTTTCTATACACTCTGTGCATGGCCATAGTCATTTTCTAACTGCTGTTGATGATTATAGTAGGTTCACATGGATTATTTTGTTAAAATCTAAAGGAGAGGTGAGACAGCATGTGCAGAATTTTATAACATTAATTGAAAAACAACATAATGCTAGAGTTAAAGCCATAAGGACTGATAATGGTCCTGAGTTTATAATGCCACAATTTTATGCCTCAAAGGGAATTATACACCAAAGAAGTTGTGTGGAATCTCCACAACAAAATGGAAGAGTTGAAAGAAAACATCAACATGTTCTTAATGTAGGAAGAGCACTTCTTTTTCAATCAAATTTGCCCAAACATTTTTGGTCTTATGCCATTCTTCATGCAACTTACATAATAAACAGAGTACCTAGTACTCTTCTTAAAAACAAATCCCCTTATTTCTTGCTACATAACCAAACACCTAATTTGCATGACTTGAAAGTTTTTGGTTCTCTATGCTATGCATCCACTCTTCAATCACATAGAACAAAACTTGCATCTAGAGCTAGGAAATGCATTTTTCTTGGTTACAAACATGGTGTGAAAGGGGCTGTCCTATTGGATCTCAACAATAAAGAAATTTTCATTTCTAGAAATGTCACACACCATGAACATATTTTACCATATAAACCTACCTCACCCTTATCCACATGGAACTACCACTCAACACCATTCTTCCACCATCAAGACAATGTTCTACCAATCATATCTCAGCCTGCTGCACCCACAAATACTTCACCCGAACCAACCACACCATCCACCATCCATATAGAACCTGAAAACTCTGACTCAGCACCTATCTTAGACCCTGCAGCTCTAAATGTGACTGAAACAGCTACTGCACCAACAAGAAAATCACAGAGGCAGAGACATCCACCACAACATTTGACTGATTATATCTGTAGCCTTTCAAGCAGTTCAGCAGATGCAATGACCTCAGGTACTTCCTATCCTATTTCCTCTTTCCATTCTTTTTCAAATTTGTCACCTTCACACCATGCCTACTCACTCTCAATCACACAAACATCTGAACCACAATCATACCTGGAAGCTAGCAAGCATGAATGCTGGAATAATGCCATGAGATTTGAATTAGATGCTCTTGAAAGGAATGGGACATGGATATTGGTTGATCTGCCAGCAAATGTGAAACCAATTGGTAACAAATGGGTTTACAAAGTGAAACATAAAGCCGATGGATCCATAGAAAGACATAAAGCAAGGCTGGTTGCCAAGGGTTACAATCAAGTAGAGGGCCTAGACTTCTTTGATACATTCTCACCAGTGGCCAAACTCACCACGGTAAGAACTTTGCTGGCTTTAGCATCCATACACAGTTGGCATCTAAATCAATTAGATGTCAACAATGCCTTTTTGCACGGGGACTTGGATGAAGATGTTTACATGGTTGTTCCACAAGGTGTCAAATGTTCCAAACCCAATCAGGTTTGCAAACTCCTCAAGTCCTTGTATGGACTCAAACAGGCAAGCAGAAAATGGTATGAGAAGCTCACTTCCTTGCTACTGAAACAAGGGTATCAACAATCCAATGCAGATCATTCCCTCTTCACTTTTAAAGACGGCGACAACTTCACTGCATTACTCATTTATGTGGATGATGTAATTTTAGCAGGAAACTCCGTTGCTGAATTTACTAGAATCAAAGGCATCCTAGACTACAATTTCAAGATTAAGGACTTGGGTACACTAAAGTACTTCCTTGGGTTGGAAGTAGCACACTCCAAGCTGGGTATTTCAATCTGCCAGAGGAAGTACTGCTTGGACTTATTAAAGCAATCAGGATTACTCGGGTCCAGGCCTGCAAAAACTCCACTCGATCACTCCATCAAGCTGCATCAGGATGAGGGAAAGCCTTATGAAGATGTTGCCTCTTACAGAAGACTAATTGGAAAGCTTCTATACTTGAATACTACACGGCCTGACATCACATTTGCTACTCAGCAACTAAGTCAGTTCTTGAGCAAGCCCACTATGACACACTATAATGCTGCTTGTAGGGTGATTCGTTATCTCAAGGATAGTCCTGGCCGAGGTTTGTTCTTTCCAAGGAAATCAGAAATTCAGCTTCTAGGATTTTCTGATGCGGACTGGGCTGGTTGTATTGATTCTCGAAGGTCAATTTCAGGATATTGTTTCTTCTTAGGTTCATCCTTGATCTCATGGAAAGCCAAGAAACAACAAACAGTGTCACGTTCCTCATCTGAAGCAGAATACAGGGCACTTTCTACTGCTACTTGCGAACTGCAGTGGCTGTTATATCTGCTGCATGACCTTCATACCACTTGTTCAAGAAAACCAGTCTTATATTGTGACAACCAAAGTGCCTTACACATAGCTGCCAACCCGGTTTTTCATGAGAGAACCAAACACTTGGAGATAGATTGTCACTTGGTCCGAAACAAGGTTCAAGAAGGTGTGCTTCGTTTGCTGCCTATTCCATCCAGAGAACAACTAGCTGATTTCTTCACTAAAGCTTTGCCTCCTCCATCCTTTGTTCCATTCATTTCCAAGCTGGGCATGCTTGACATCTATCATGGTCCAGCTTGCGGAGGGATGTTAAATTATAAATTAAATGATGATGATGCAAGTTCACATGAAAAGGGAGCACATGGTATAGTGAGAAAAGGGGCTGAGTCATTGAGCATGCCAGGTCATCAATCACAACAAACTTTGGATCCAGAATCTTCCATTTTTCCCTCATCTCTAACAAACCCAACAGATTGCAGCTGAGTATGATTCACCAAAACAATGCCTAGAGTATTCTTCTTTTCTTAGCCTTTTATCTTGTGTATAAATAGAGAGTTACTCTCTGATGTAATCAATGAATTTGAGCAATATCAATACAATACTTTGTCTATTTTCTATGCTCTTTTCCATTCCTTATGTATACTTTCTTCTCTTCTGCAAATCTTGAGAATAATGCATCAAAATTAGGAAAGCATCAATGTTCATCTTACATGGTCAAATTAAGTGTAAAAGATTTTTCATAAACGGTTGTAGTCATCATTTTATGTGTCAAAGTATATTTTATCATTATTTTGTTCCTCACTTGTTTTTTTTTCACACAATCATCTTCGAGGTTTTTTATAAATATCGAAAAATTAACCATCTATTTGCTTGGAATCAGATGTGTATATACAAAAAGAAGTGAATATTTGATATAGCTTCTTATTTTGGGTTTTTAAAACTTGTGTCTGCAATATTAGTCATATATATATATATATATATATATATATATATATATATATATATATATATATATGTCACTATTGTTGGTGATTGCTTGATTGAGTCTTACATGACTGGAATGTTATTAATTAAACTTATTTTATATAATTTTAAAATAAAAAATTTTGAAACAAAAATACAAGCTAACATGTTTAAGTCGCAAGCTACCCTTAAATGAATTGGGTTAATAAAAAGATTAAAGTAGTGTGCACAAGTTTTACACTGATATTCACTAACATTTTGACATATGTGCTTTTATTTTAATAAATAAGGAGAGAAACAACAACAATAAGATTTTATCAAAATATTATTGAATGTCGGTGTAAAAATTCTTTTACCCTAGCAATGCATATAAATTAAACTCTTAAAAAAAACTAACCTGTTTGATCTAATATCTTTTTTATTTGTGTTACTCACATGTGAAATTTTTCTCCGATCCAGCCGAGTGAGAACTTAGTCGAGAAACACGTAAGTATGGATTTTGAAGTGATCAAGCGATTTTGAGTATCGAGGGCAAAATCCAACCCTCAGCATGGGTTCCCAGACTACTAAAGGAAGTGTCTGGTTGTAGAAGGTGAGGCGGGAAGGCTATCTAAGGTTGCATGAAAGCGATAAAGGAAAGCTATAATGAAAAGCTATAAATGAAAGCTGATAAAGGAAAGCGGTAAAGGAAAATAAAATAAAGTAAAGAACAATATGAATAAGTTGTTTGATTGATGGGTGTTTCTTTTTTTACAATCTATACAACTGGTATTTATAGGCAAAAAACTCAGCTACTCTAAAGCTATTCCCATTAGCCATTAACTCCTAAATTTAACCAATTACAAGCACATCATGGCTGACAAAAAATGGCTAAGAGTAATGCCCACTAAAACCACTAACTTTGCTCAGCTGACCACCAACTAACCATGTCTACCCACATCCCTAAACTTTAGGCACGTTCCATTTATCTGTTGGCAACAACTCCACTAGTCATAAACTAGTCTTCCTTATCTGATATTTTGCACATGTAACAACCTCCAACCAGCTTCTATCCATCATCCCTAAAAATTAAGAAAATTGTTACTGCACTATTGACTTGGTCATTTTCATGTTATTTCCTTTTTCTAAATATAATAATAGTCTTTTGGGCCCTTGATCAACATTCACACGAGCACATTAAGACCCAACAACAGCCTCCAAGTCCATCTAGACTTAGCAGCCATGTTCAGCTGATTCTGCATCAGCTAATTCTGCATCGGCTAATTCTGCATCAGCTAATTCTGCATCCGCTAAATTTCTTCAGCTAAACCTGACTCAGCTACTAGTTATCAGCTACTTATCCCAACTCAAACTGCGTTAAGCTCATCCTAATCCAGCCAATCTTGGTTCAGCTGTTCTTCTCAGCTAAATACACAAATAAACTAATTACCACAAATGGCTATCAGCTAAATTATTTTTTGGTGATAACAATTTGATCCATTTAACTCATGAATTTAAGTAGATTAGTAGAGATTCAGAGTAGTCCATCTAACACCCTAAGTAACCGTATACAAAAAACTGCAAATGAGGGACGTTTCGGTTCAAAACTTTGATGAACTCAAAATGTTTATCTTGAGAGCTCGAACCTGTTTGGATAAGCAATCAACTTATCCTAATCAGTTACTCTGACACCGCAAATAAAGGAGTATATTGTAGGTAAAATCATCTTCTGATTGAACTAGGATCTACATTATCTTTAATTCCCACCTGTATACGTAGGAGTAGAATATTCATTCTGTCAAACTATATCTATAAAATTCTCTTTATAGTTCATACTTGGAAGAGCTTGTTAAATCCCATTTTGGTCATATTTTCACTATTCGAATTCTGGAAGGAACAAAGGATAACGAAGTGCGTGTAGCTATGTTTTTTTTTTAAAGTGACATTACTATAATTATGGCAATAACACATTTTATTTTCTTTACATTTTCACGCATTATTATTAAAAGGGTTTAATTTCTATACACTGTCAGCGTAAATGATTTTTACACATACATCCAATAATATCTCAAGAAATCAGCATCATTGTTATTGCCCTTTCATAGTTATTAAAATAAAAGCACACATGTCAAAACATTAGTTGATGTCAGTGATTCAGTGTAAAACTTTTTACACTGACAGTCAGGGACAGAGTCAGACTTGGATGATGGGGAGGGCCGACTATAAAAATCAAAGTTCATTCAAAAAATATGTATATATCAGATTTCATATAAAATAATTACAATTTTATATTTCAAAATGTTAATTGTATGAGTAATCTATCAAAAAGACAAAATGTATTTTCTACATATCACGAAAATCATCAATAATTAAATCTACACTAAACTTCACAATAGCAGACAATCAGTTAAAAATTCATCTTCCATCATGTTGCGAAGTATAATCTTAACTATATTGATAGCTTTGTAAAAAAAACTATATTCATAGTTGAAAAATATTGCTCTGTAGTAGAGAAATTGAAATCACTTAATAATATTTAAATAAAATAAAAAATTATGGACCCACTGTCTTGAAATTAAAAATAGTTGATAGCTTTTGAATAGTTCTAAAGTTAAACAAACAACAATTGGTTAATGTCCGTGTGTCATTTATGATGTATAAAAAATATCAAGTTAAAGTCCTTATGTCATTTACATATACATATTTATAAGGGTTGATGAACATTTTGGTCCCTGGAAATATAGTCATTTTTTGTTTTAGTCTCTGTATTCTTTTTCTTTGTATTTGGTCCTTTTAACTTTTTAAATTTTGCAATTGGTCCCTGTCGTCAGCAGTTAACGGTCAGACTTGACGGCAAGGACCAATTGCAAAATTTAGAAAGTTAAAAGGACCGAATACAAAGAAATCAAAATGCAGGGACCAAAACCAAAATGACCATATTTTCAAGGACCAAAAAGATATTAGTTAAAAAAGGCTTAATATATGAAATGAATAGGAACAAAACACTTACAGCAAACAAAACACTGACTGGAAATGACCAACGCTGCATATTACCTCACGTGCGTGTGTTATGTTTTTGCAACTTACCTGCATATTACCTCACGTGCGTGTGTTATGTTTTTGCAACTTAAAATGCGATAAGGAAAATATGCAGAGACATAACACATTCTATGTTGCAAAGATATAACACACGCACGTGAGGTAATATGCAGTGTAGGTCATTCCCAGACTTCTTCTTTTTTTGTTGTAAGTGTTTTGTACCATGTTCATTTCATATATTAAGCCTTTTCTTAACTAATATCCTTTTGGTCCCTAAAAATATGGTCCTTTTGGTTTTGGTCCCTGCATTGTTTTTTCTTTGCATTCGATCCTTTTAACTTTTTAAATTTTGTAATATGTCCCTGCCGTCAGCAGTTAACGGTCAAACTTGACGGCAATGACTAATTGCAAGATTTAAATATTAAAAGAATCAACTGCAAAGAAAAATAACGGCATGGACAAAATCAAAAAATGAGACTATATTTTCATGGACCAAAAAGTTCATTATGCCTATTTATAAAAGAAAAAGAAGAGAAATTCAGGACGGGCCATAGGCCTCCTTAACATCTAAGTAGCTCCCTCCTTGCAAACAAGGCTTTTTTTTTTTTGGTAATCATGATATAGGTAAGAAGTATCCATCACCGTTAGCAGTGATTAATCTCCATCGGGGAATCTGTTGGGCACACAAGGTGGGTTCTCCCCTCCCAACCAGATTTTCTTCATATACAAGAGTCAGGATTCGAACCCCTGACCACTTGCTTAAGGTGACCAAATCCTTTATAACTTGGACCAACCACACGTTGGTACAAGGCATACCACTTTAATCCTTATTAAAATGCTAAATAGGCATGTAAAAATATTGGTCGTTTGACTTGGATATCTTATAGAGACACTTTTATTATTGGATAAAGATAAAGATCCTTTTGCTCTTTTTTTTTTTTTTTGTATACCAACCAAAATAAATAAGCTTCCTTAGTCTTCACGAATGGCACTCCACTTCCCTTATAAACCCAACACAACAGGGGAATTCACAGAAACGAACACAAACAGAGGATTCATTGGAATTCGATAAAAACAAGGAAAAGAGAGGCCTTGGTGTAGTTATTTATGGAAATGGAGTTTGAGGATCTACCAGAAGGTTGCATAGCAAATATACTCTCTTTCACCACTCCTCGTGATGCTTGCGCTCTCTCCTTGGTTTCGTCCACCTTCAAATCTGCCTCCCAATCCGACGTCGTTTGGGAAAGGTTTCTCCCCTCTGATTACCGCACCATTGTTCCAACTTCCATGTTCTTCCCTTCAAAGAAGGACCTTTATCTCTATCTCTCCCAAAATCCAATCCTCATAGACGATGGTCGAAAGGTAATTTTTTTTTTCAATTCCTTTTTTTAAATTTTTTTTTTCGAATCCTAGCTAGTGCATAGTATTTAAAATAATAATTATGTTTATGGTTAATTTCTCCTTAAAAAAATGTTTATGGTTAATTTTTCAAATGAAATTAACCAAGTGGATGGTTCCTGAGTTTGGATAATAAATAAGAGAAAAGAAATTTGAACGCCTCTCCCAAAGGACATCGTATACATATCGTATGGTGGAGTCTATTTTTAGGGTTTTTTGACCAAACTGGGTTACTTTTAAAAGCTATTTATTAGTTTAGGGTTGTTCTGAAACTATTTATCAATGGGGGATCCTTTTGGACACGTGACATATTTTATTTTTTTCACTCTGACGGGTCAAAGGCGCCAGTCCAGTATTAAAAAAAATAATATCACAAGAGACATAAAAAAATAATAGCAATAACAATTTACACTAATAAATATTAATCAATTATTACAGTAGTAAAAAAAATTACCTTATAAGACTTAAAATAAAGTTACCTGCAATTTAGAAGGAACACTACTACAAAAAAAAATTATACTATAAGTATAGGAAGTATAGGGAGTAACGATGACATTAATGATAAAGTATCTATTTAAAACAACAAGAGGCAATAAAAAAAATCCTCTAATAACAAGTAGCAAATAATTACACAAGAGTCATAAAAAAATAATAGCAATAACAATTTATACCAATAAATATTAATCAATTATTACAGTAATAAAAAAAAATAGCTTGTAAGAATTAAAAGAAAGTTACCTGCAATTTAGAAGGAACACTGCTACAAAAAAAATTAGACTATAAGTATAGGGAGTAACGATGACATTAATGCTAAAGTATTTATTTAAAACAACAAAAGGCAATAAAAAAAATCCTCTAATAACAAGTAGCAAATAATATCACAAGAGTCATAAAAAAATAATAGCAATAACAATTTACACCAATAAATATTCATCAATTATTACAGTAGTAAAAAAAAAATTACCTTGTAAGAATTAAAAGAAAGTTACCTATAATTCAGAAGGAACACTGCTACAAAAAAAAATTATATTATAAGTATTGAGAGTAACGATGACATTAATGCTAAAGTATCTGTTTAAAGTAACAAGAGGCAATAAAAAAAAAATCCCCTAATAACAAGTAGCAAATAATATCACAAGAGTCATAAAAAAATAATAGCAATAAAAATTTACACCAATAAATATTCATCAATTATTACAGTAGTAAAAAATAATTTACCTTGTAAGAATTAAAAAAAAGTTACCAGCAATTTTAAAGGAACACTGCTAAAAAAAATTATACTATAAGTATAGGGAGCAACGATGACATTAATGTTAATAACAAGGTAATTTTTTTTTACTACTGTAATAATTGATGAATATTTATTGGTGTAAATTGTTATTGCTATTATTTTTTTATACCTCTTATTATTGCTGTCAATTGTTTTATTATTATTATTTTTTAATACTGGTAGGCGTCAGTCTGATTAACGTATTTGAAGCCGCCAGTCTGACTGGTGTCTTTGACTTGGAAGGCGTCAGTCTGACTGGCACCTTTGAAGGCGCCAGTCTGACTAGCGCCTTTGACCCGTTAGAGTGAAAAAAAAATAAAATATGCCATGTGTCCAAAAGGACCCCCCATTGATAAATAGTTTAAGAACAACCCTAAACTGATAAATAGTTTCTAAAAGGAACCCAGTTTGGTCAAAAAACCCTGTTTTTAGGTATGGGTATTAATTTTGAAGAGAATAAAATAATATATAAATATAAAAAAATATAAATATATGATGTTGAATGTTGATTCTGAATGTACAAATATCATAACTCAATAAATAAGCAAAGGATGTAGGGTATTTATTATTTTAACTTGGTGAGCGACATTTGCATTACAAACAATGAAATATTATTTCTTACTAGCAGCAAGATAGGCACTCACGTGCCTGTCTGACCGCATTTCTAATGCTTTTACTCATTTTTATAGTATAGATTTATCCAACTTTACAATCTGAGGTAATAATGTAAACACACATTATATACATATTTTAATAAAAAACAAATCCAAGGTACCAAATATAATTTAGTTACAACTATTATTTGACCTCGAAATCTCAACATTTAGATTTATAAGGAGATTAAGTATAGATCGATTTTAAGGAGCTTTTTGCATTTCCCCGCATTACAAACAAAATAAATTTATAATGTTAATTTTTGTTAGATAAAAAGTAACAAAGCATATCAAATGTTTTTTAAAATAGACATAATTTCTTCTAATAGTTGCTTACCTTGTCACGATTCTCAAAAAATCTTTATACATTTTATCATCTTTAATGTTTTTTTGTTTAATAAACTACCAATTAAAATAAAAAATGTAAGATTAAAATTTGGAACATTCATTATCATAAACATTCATAACAAATATAAGGTATCATTAAAAGAAAATATTATATCCTCAAGTAAGACCATTTTTTGTTCCAAATGTATTGAGCTACCACGACTTCTTTTGTTTGGTAATGTAGCTTCAAGTTTCCTAATAATTTTTTTAAAAAAATAGTATTTTAGTAAATTTTGGAAATAATACAACTTATTATATAGTAAATATATATATTATCATATCGAATACAATACATAATACATTACCTTTTTAACCTTTGAGCCCACAATTCTCTTTTTACCATATTCAATAGCTGAGTCTTATCTGTTGTTACTGTGAAACCCCACCCAAAAGAGTATATCTTTAGATGATGTACCTGATTATCAAAAGATTAGAATATCGGTTTTTTATACAACGACATAATATGAAGTATCTAATATAAATTTATAATTCACCTTGTTGTCAACTGGGCATATAGATGCGATTGATCGCTCAGCCTTCAATATTTTCCATAGTTTTTTTATAGTCGTGATCCTATCATTTTTTTAGTCGAATTGTTAATAGATTGATATGGAAAATGTTTAAAAAAAATTTCTTCATGTGAACCTACCTGCTTGATAAGCACATGCCCAAAATATTTGTCATCATCTCTTGCAATAAACGGTAATATATTTGAAACGGTAATTTAGTCGAATTGTTAATAGATTTAGGCATGTTAAAAAAGTCAGTCAGCTACAACAATTTCTTTCTACATGCATAATCTATATATATATATTAAGCAATTAGAGAAACCAATAGCTTGATACGGTAATATATTTGAAAACAGCAATTCAACCACATGCTAATTAATATACATGCATGTCTTGCATTTCTTCTTAGCATGACCAAAAGGTTTCACCATTTAAATGACACAGGGATATGATAAGATGAATAAGACACCGTCATCTGTTTGAAACTTTGATCCAACTTCCATATTAAATAAGCTGCCATAAACCCAGATTGCGATTTCTTTCAGTCATATATATATACATGTATTCGACCTTAATCGGTGCTGCAAGTGTGTCAAGTATTGATATTTTCAAATGCTCATTCCATCCATCTCTCTTTACAAATCTTAGACCTTCATTTTTACATTAAAAAGCCATATCATCGTAACCCAAAAAGCAAAAAGGGGAATGTCTAGGTAAAAGATTAGAACACATATATATACAAACACCCAACTGAATGTGATACTTCCAAGTAACTAACACAAAATCACACTATGCCCTAAGACTTTGGAAAGCATGAATAAAAAACCCAGAATCAGATACACCTAAATTTTCAAAAATAAAAATAATGAATCTATCTTCAGACTTAATTGAAGGAAATGAAAAAAACCCAACAAAAGCAGAGCAAATAAAAGAAGATACAAAGATCAAAGAAGGCATGTAGATTACATTTAAGTTGTTCAGTAATAGAAGGAAGATCAGCAAAAGTAGAAGCCATGAGTGAGTGGGGTGATTCTTGGAAATGAAAAGAAAAGTGGTGAAAACAGTCACCAACATCAACTGATAATTTCAAATGCTCATTCCTCCCATCTCTCTTTACAAATCGTAGACCTTCAGAATGCCAAAATGGTGCCATATTCACTGACAATTATCATGGATAGTTTGACAAAAAAGTATTTAACACTTCATAACCCACTGAGTCCAAGCCAAAAACAATTCAAACATCATTGTTCCATCCATCATCAGTAAATGCAATATGTCATGTTTTAATAGGTTTTCTTGTTAATTCAGTCAAACAAAACAAACAAATAGAACAATGAGCATCATCGTCTAGTACAAAAGTTTGGAGTTTTGAAAAAATTTCAAACTCATGTGAAAATAAATAAATGCAAAACATCAGGGTACATACCCAATGCAGCAAAAACTTGCACATATGTCCTTTGTCTTCTCCTTTCAATCCTCTGCAAAAGTTTGATGTTTTCTTATAGGCAGAACTTCAAAAGAAAGACAATATTATATATTATTTAAACTTGCACATCCTTTTATTCCTCTACAAACTCTTTGCTTCTTTCATTCATTTGTTGTGCTCCCTCTTTGGTCATATTCATGCACCTTCCCTAACTGTTTCTAATACGATAGGATCTATCTGTAATATATAGCTATTTTTCATAGATAAAAACATTTGCTATTCTTCAAGACCTGCAGTAAATCCTGGTGGACTTGTATTTACACCACATATATAACCCAGAATGTGTCAGTAACCATCATTTGAAAATGTGTCACCATAGGTGGCAATAGGCAATAAACCCAGAATGCAACTGGTGATCAACACCAGCATCAACACTCGATCCTCCACCATCTATTTTTTTATAAAACAATCTTGGCTCACAAAGTCGTCTTACCCAAAAACCAAGATGGATTTACACCAATTTCTTTAAACCTTAAAAATATGGGTCAACTCTAAAATGTGACATATTGGAAAAATCTTCAAATTATATAGTACTTGAAGGAACAAACCTTTTGTTCCAAAAATAAAGGAAACTGATAAAAGAAAAGACAATGGGGATTTGCTTAATAGTAAGTTATGCTGAACATATAGGATAGTTAAAGTGAGAGATCACAGATAATGACTTAACATCCAATATGCTAAAGGAAGAAGCATGTTATAGTACCCAAATTTCTTAAATTCAGCCAACAAACTTTGATAAATTGTTACCTTCACAGTGTATATTTCTATATTTTCTTCAATGGCATCTCCTAGTCAGATTCAGACCGTTGAATACAATTGTTGAACTCACCAGATCAGAATGCCTTTATGCACTTGGATTTATCCAAATTGTACCAATCCATGTGAAGACATAACTACAACTAAGAAAAATCAATAACTATTAAGAATTAAGAATAGTAATACATTTGTGCATTTCATATGCATTTCAATAATGAATATCTCAATTCTCAATAATGCATCTTCCGAGAATGATTTGGGAATATTTACTGTTTTGAATGAAACCCTTGAAGGTTGTCGTTGGTGGAGTTTGAAGCTTCACTAAAACTTCCAGTTTCATCGTCTCCTTCAACATCTTCTCTCCCTTCGACATTGTTGCTCGCTGTGCACAATATGTAATCGCCGAACACGAACTCTTTCGATCCTCGCGAACCGAATCCTAGAAACAGAAGGAAGAGAGTGTGTTTGAGAGTGTTTGTGCGTGAGTTTTATTTTATTTTATTTTGTTGGTCCAGTTTTTCTGTGGCAAGTGCCGGCGAGAAGGGGTAGGAAGAAATAAAGAAAAAAATGGGGAAAAGAGCGTTGGAAATTTACCAGATCCACTCCCATCCGTCTTCCTCTATGCGCGTCCACTCTCCTTCGTTGACTATTGCTTTTACTGAGTATGGTTAATCAAAAAAAGGAGATGGGGTCATGGGGTTGGTTACGTGGGAGGAATTATGCGGTTGGTGGGAAAATTAAAAAATAAGCTAAAGTATAAAGGTTAAATCTGTAATATTAAAAAATCGATACCAAATAACTGTCCTTTTTTGAACTCTGTCATTATCTTTTAGTAAGTATAGATTATAATATCAGATTTGCTATCAAATAATAAAATTAAATCCTGGAATGGGAAAAAATAGTAGATAAATAAATAAAGAAAAGATTCTCATCAACGCTAATCGATCTAAACTTGGGTGTTAAAAATCATGGATTTTTCTGCCAGGTATCGTTAGTGTTTTTGTTTTAAATTTTTTAAGAAAAAAATTACGTGCCTAAAATGATGGAGATACACGTTATTTTTTAATGGCATTTAACACACCTGGAGCAACTCACACTTACACTCTCGATCCTTACTTTATTTTGGTTTTTTGTTATTTCTACTCAATTTAGGACCAATAAAAAAGAAAAAAAAAGGTAGGAAAAGAAAATCAAAGATCAGTAACAATACACACTCATCTTGGTCTCAATCCCAAATAGATTGTTATTTTTAAAATATTTTTGTAACTTCAAGAATGTTAACAAAGTTATCACACTTAATTTATGATAGAATATCTACATTTTTCTATTCTATTTTAACAACAGTAAATTTGAATGAATTGATTTAATTAGTTAAGGTATATTGGTAAATAATTAATTGAATAAATGAATAAAATCTTAAAGGATGTTTTTAAATAACACCAAATTTGAAATAAGAGATAAAGAAAATGTGGAAATTTAACACATATTAATAGTAAAAGAAATCTTGGTATTTTGTTGGATTGCTCCCTTCTCGTATAGTCAATATATTTTCATCTACAATACATAGGTTGATATGGCTGTGGCAGCATCTTTGATGGTGATGGATTTCCCTCCTATAAAAGGTCCATCAATTATTATCTTATAGCTCCAAATCTTTCAATGATACAGTTGTTGGAATCTAGAGCTGATAATGAGAAAATAGCTGCAACAGCATTCCTTCTTGTTTGAATGGTTGCACCACTTCCGGATTTCAAGGAATAAATAAGAATAGAGATGACACTTTCATTCTCAGCACACACACTCTTTTTTATCATCATGAATTGAGAGATTTTGAGCAGTTGTGATCAAATCCTCATGGAGCTCGGGATCATAAGCTCTGCAGCATTGAGACATGAATTTAGGAATACAACACTGACCGAAACCTCCTAAACTTTATCTTCTAAATCAATTTTGGTCTTTATTATTTTCCTAAGAAAGTTGTTGTTGTTTTGGTGCTGATTGTTAGGCATATAATAATAGTCTAATATGGATCCTTAAGGTGTTCATTCATAAAGTAATTTGAATCATGCAATGAACACATTCTGATGGTGCATCCTTAAAGTAATGAATTCCTTCTGATTTTACTAAGAGTTTAAAGGGATAGTTTGTAAGAGAATGAATGGATCAACAACATGCCAAAACAAATAGCTGATGTTAAAATCATGCCATACGAATGACTTTTGCTCAAATCTAGAAAAAGAGCTGACATATTAAAGTATTTATGTAATACTATTCTAAGCTATGTCATTTGCATATCCATCAGTAATTTGAAAAAACTGAACTATGTCTACATACCAACTCATTTTGTTCATTACATTTGTATCATGTTACAAAATATGGCCTTCAAAATAGTTCAAACCAAAGATCCCAGTACATAACATCATCCACGATGCATTTTGTCAACACTTTGCAAACAAAACCTCTAGATTTTCACAATCGTTTATCACTCACCCACTTAAGTCAATTCCAACAAAGAACCTTAGAATGAGACACAATGTAATGATGCTATACCTGTCAGATCCATAAATTCAATGCAATTCAACCGAGATTCAATGCTACTGAAAATAAAAAGATTAGGGATAAACAAATTCAACACAATTCAATTTATATGTGGTTTCTATTTTTCCTTCTATGGGAAAAAAAGTCATTTCAAATAAAGGGAATGCAAAATTAGGGAAGCTAATAGACAATTAGAAGAAAATAAACAAATAAAACACTAACAAAAGAAGATGGTTTCGCCAGTTCAAACCTAAACTATATTTATTTTATTTTTCTAGTTCAGAAGAAACCATACAAAGATGAATGTTCATTTAAATTATCAGATCAATGAAACACAAATTTTCCAAAATAAGATTTAATGATGTCCCAACATGAAGATACGAATCAACAGAGTGGGTGCTATAGTTTACCAGACCAAATCTTAAAACACCATCACTTCACTTGTATATTAGAAAGATCACCATTTGAAAATCAAAATAAGCTTCTGAACAAAAGACTATTTAAAAACACAGTTACGTAACTAACTAATACACAGTAGATTCCACATTACTCATACCATGATTAAAGGGTATGAATCAATTAACTCACAGTAATTTATAGCATTGATAATGTCTAAATCTTAGAGAACCTATTAAAGTTTTAAGAATAGAGACCAAGTATAAAGGAAAAGGTGTAAAATACAGGACTTAAAAAAAATATTTTAATCTATGAAAATGTAACCAAAAGCAAGCATGCAATAATGGGAAGGAACAATGATACTTACAACCACATGAGCAGGGGATGTTCACCTGCCATTTCCAACATTTGCTTCAATCATTTCATGAGAAAGAATTGGAGGAAAAGAACAGTTAGAATTTTAAAAAATAAAAATTAGAAAGAATGTAATGAAAATTTGAAAAGGGTGTGCAAGAGTGTGGACAACATAAGTGACTGAGAAGGGATTTCGGTGCGGCCCCTCTTCAATGGCCTTATGTTCTCTTTCAAAGTTTCCCACTTGTTCCCATTCTTTCTCTTCGATGCCAGAAACTCTGTCTATGGATACACCTTTTAAATCTCTCAGTCCGCCATTGTTGTTGAAGTGAAACCATCTTCTTAAAAAAAAAAAGAGATCATAGGAAGAAGAAGGTTCTGACAGTCTGTATTTACAAACAATACAAAAAATGCTAATTAATTCATCTGAAAAATGAATAAAATCTTTATGATAGAACAGAGTCAAGAGACAGAAAACTAAACAGTATCAATGCACTTGGATAAATCCTTCTTCATCTCCGCCGCTGAACAATGGCGGTTCTTCCATTTGTCCGTGCCCCAACGGTTGCTACGCCTGAACCCAACCTCAAATATCCCTCTCACACATGAACTCTCTCTGTTCTACAAATGGCGTAGACGAAACAAAATCTTCCCTCTTTGTTTCCATTAAATTAGGGCAAATTTTGGATTATGCTCTTAACCTCTGTTCTTTTTTTTTTTCCACGTGTTTACAACCATTTTCGGACCCTCAAATCCACGTTATTTTGCCTATCCATTCTCTATTGCAGTTCTGATATTGGGATTGAGTCAGTTTTATCACTTTGGCAGTTTGGGTAAGATAAGGAACTGCCGCACTACGTTTAAAAAAAATGGAACTGCCACATATTCTAAAGTTTCCAGGGGCAAATTAGGCAATATCAAAAAGCTGACACCAAAAACTGATTTTTTTTTTAACTCTGCCATTATCTATTAGTATAGATTATATCTTTATAATTTTTTTTGTGTAATATTATTTTTTAAATTAAAATATATAAATTAATATTTTAATTTGAAATTAACAATAAATAAATCTATACAATATAAAGGCTGGGTTGCAAGACTTAGTGTACAGTACACGTGTCTGGATTTTTCTGCAATGTGAACCCAATTTCGACGTGGGTCCTACTCTATCTGATTACCAAACAATTTTTTTAAATGATTTTTGTTGAAGTGCATCCAAGTTACATGGGCCCATTGTATTGTGGGACTTGCCAAAATCATTTTCCACACCCCTTTTTTTTTTCAGTTGCAAATTTTTTCCCTCAGCATGGGCCCCTATTAATTTATAGATCAGTTCAGTTTTTTTATAAATTTCTTTTGCACCATATGAGAAAAGATTCTGAGCCCATTTTCTCGTCGGGTCCAACGAAAAATTTTCCATATCATTTCTAAAGTACTTTTTTTTATTAATGGGAAATATAAAGAAAGCAGAAACCTATAATTTAAAATACCACTCATAAAAACAATGAAAAAATAAAATAAACAAACAACTAAAAACTTTTCAAAACACACAAATCTTTTCAGAGATACAACCTATAATTTTTTTTAATAGGTGTAATATATACAAACATAATGGTTATGTTAAGGTTTTCATTGTACATCCATGTGGCAAAAAAAATAACAAAATGGAATATATATATATATATATATATATATATATATATATATATATATATATTCATTCTTTCAATTGAAATTTCTTTATTATATTTGTTGGTTTTTTATGGATTTAACTTCTTTTTGGATGGAATGAACCGATCTATTTTTACATGGGTTGACAAACACCCTCCGAGATAAAAAATGCTTTTATAATAAGAAAAATGTAAAATTATGTTTTTATTATAGTTATTAATATTATATTATTAAAAAATATTGTATAAGAGCCCAAAACATTAAGACAAGCTACCAATATTGTAGTTATAAATATTATGTTATTAGAAAGATGAATTTATAATCATATATTAATAAAGTTGAACAACATTAATTAGGAGTTTATTACTCAAAAATTTTAAAAGTCCATTGACCTTATTAAAACTATTAAGATAAAGATATCTAAAAACTTAGTAAAAAAAATTGGTTAAAGTAATCTTTTGGTCCCTATACGTGACACTGATTTTCAATTTGGGCCCTATACATAAAAAGTTATCAATTTGGTCCCTATACGTGACACTGGTTTTCAATTTGGTCCTTACCGCTAATTGGTCCCTATATAAGAGGACCAAATTGTAAATTGTCATCACATATAGGAACTAAATTGAAAATAATTGTCACGTATAGGGATCGATTTTACACTATAATTTAATCTGACTATATTATTTGGCAAAAGTGAATCTTATAAAATGATTATTTAAAATACTACATATAAAAGCTTTTGAGATAATAAAAAAAAACCCCAATATTTTCTTTTTCTTTTTTTAATAGGTGTGATAATAAGTAGGCGTGGGAATAGGTCGGGCCGCCCGACAGGGGCCTACGACCTGACCTACGTAAGGCCTGGTCTGGCCTGGCCTGTTTAGCAAAAAGGTAAGGTTTAAGTTTTTTAAAAAGCTTTTTAATTAAAAAGGTCAGACCCAGGCCTATTGAAAAGCCTTTCTGACCTGTCAGGCTGACTTATTTATATTTTTATATATATTTATTTATATTTATTATTTATTTATATATTATATTAAGAATATATATATATATATATATATATATATATATATATTAATATTTATATATTTATATATATTAAGAATATATATATTAAAATAAAATGATTTTTACAATTTGACTATTTGTAAAAGTCTATTTAAAGTTAGAGGCCTATTAGCCTATTTAGAGATAGGCCAGACGACCTATTTGAATTCTTTAATACGAAGCAGGCTTTTAAAAAGACTAACAGGTCATGCCAGACTTTTAAAAAGACTAAGTTAGGCTCAAAATAAAGCCTTTAACAAACAACAGGTCAGGCTTAGGCTTTTAAATTTTTAAACAGGCCAGACCTATTTAAGCAAAGTCTAGTCTGACCTAGCCTATTTCCACCCCTAATAATAAGCAAGAAAAAAATACAACTTACCTATTAATATTTGAATCAGATACATAATATAAGATATGAATTTAAAGATATATACAATTATAATGATTGAGAGGTTTTTTTTTATTGTACATTAATGTGGCAACATGATGTTTTTTTTTTTGAACTTTTATTTTTTATTTGTTTTATCAGTTTATTGGTTATTTTATTATTTTCGTTGCTTATTTACTTTGTTGTCTTCATCTGCAATGTGTTTCATTGACATTAACTTGCTTATTTATATTAAAGTTAATGTTTTAAATGTGAAGATAATAATTTAAATACTTATAACCCCCATGATTAATTTTCTAATTTAGTAGAAAAACTGTGTTATTAAAACATATTTTAGTTATCTAAATTTGAGAAAGACAATTAAACATGTTGGGTTACAATTTAATGGGAAAAAAATAACGATGGAGAATGGAAAAGACACAACTCTTTATACTGGGAGAGTTTTAAGTGAATTTGAGAAATTAAGTGAGTTGCCCAAATACATTGGAAGAATAAAAAAATAAAGAGTAGGGAAAGAACACAACTCTTGAGAATGATTGTTAATGTTCTCAAATGTGATTCTCAAAGGTAGAACTCAAAGACCCTAATGAAAACAAAGTTATGTGAAAATAATTAAAATTTGTTTCATGACATCTATCTATCAATATATAAAGACGGAATCATTTTTGCTACTGTAGATGACCAATAAATGGGGAGGTGGCAAGCTGTGGGAATTTTGTGGTTTTTCTTATTTAACTTATTAAAACAATTTTTTTAATTAATTATGTCTATCTAATGCATATGCAGTCGTCGTGTTTTCCGGAGATGATCGTCCCTCTATGAGATGACTACCGTTTGCTATCGAGAGTAGACAAAGTCTATCTTTACGGTTTCTTCTTCATCTATTTATAATCTTCAATTTTCGAAAATCATTTCTTCCTCAATTCCTCCTTCTCTGTTATAATTTCCCTCTCCATTCTACTCCAAGTTCCTCAAAATTCTGTCATTCTTCCTTAATATGTATTTTCATGTCAATTATGAATTTATTTACTCATCTTGAGCAAGATTTCCCGCATCAAACTCTTATGATAGCTATATATACTTTAGTCGTCATTTTCCAAAACTGAAATCTTTGATAATCATACTAAGTTTCCCTATTCCACTCCATCATATTGATGACAAGGAGGATATGTGGATCAGTTAGATAATTTAAGAGGATTGATTGATCATTGATAATAATCAAAAAGAAACGCCTAATACATATTGTTATATTATGTATTGTGATATTATTTTAAAATAAAAAAAAATCAATTTTTTGTACTCAAATTATAGACAAGGTTGTTTCAAGGTTTTTGCTAATCACTTCTGTCTATATATGAAAATCCTTGGAGACGAATGGATACTTGCAGTGTGACTGTGAAGGAAAAGTTGAAGCCAAAGTATGAAACAAGTAAAGAAAGAATTTGATACATTGAATTTAATTTGGGATAAAGCAAAAAAAAAAGTTTGATAGATGTAGAGGCACAATTCAAGTTATTAATAATAACAATATTATCAATAATAATAATTGATGGCCCGTGCATCGCACGGGTGCAAGAAAGCTAGTTTAAATAAAGTATAAATTCTATGTAATATCTTTTGACTCACTTAGAGAGAATTAAGAACTTAAAAGTGATTCTTGTATTGGAGATGTTGTAACGAAGGTAATATTCAATCGCATGTTTGTGCATTAGCAGAGCTTTGTACTGGAAAAGATGTATGGGAAGAAATGCTACATGCTATCTGTAAGATCTCTCTTTATTGTTTGGGGAGATACTCCACTGCTATTGGAGGTGGATTTCTCTTCCAGACTCTAGGTACGCAATTTATTGTTTTTTTTTTAAAGAGAAACGTAATTTATTGTTGTCAACATCTATTCTTCACAACTCTTATGACTCTTCCATGGGTCTTGGCTTAGTCCCCCCATGCTCTTTGTATTTATTTTTTCTTTTTCTCTTTAATAAATTTTGGGTGTGCTGCAGATGATGGGTAGGGTCTTTGGTGCCAACCTAGTTGGGATCATTTTCCCTATTGTGATGCCTTTGCACTCCTCAGTCTTTTATAAAAAAAAATTAGAATTGAACCAATTGCAATATGTTTAATCATTCATGGACTGAGGATTATTGAGATAAAAATAAGAATTTAATTTGATACATTATCAGAGAAATCAAATTGAACATGGATTATCTTATATAGAATATTTAAGATAATCATGATAAAGGACTAATATTTTGTTTTCAAGGACGTGACTAAAAATAAAAAGTTAAAGATAAGATCCATTCTTATGATAAATCGGAAGTTCTTGTCCTTGCTTAACATCTGTTAATTGATTGTACTATTATAATTATGGGAATAATATGAAAATGAATGATTCAATGTCAGGTTTTCAGAGGTGGCAGAACTTGTTAGTGTGTGTTGGTTTGAGATCAAGGGGAGGATCAAGAGTTGCATGTTGTCCCCAGAAACCTTGTATGGGGCATACCTAGTGTATAAGCAAAGTGCTGCTGGATCCTACGGCTTCCAACACCATCCAGTTGAGGTCTCCATTAGAATTGTTGGAGAAGGTGATACTCGAAACCGAACTGTCTACTTGGTTACACCAATTCCACTAAGGCCAAGGCGACGCGGTGAGGTTTTCCATTTCTGTAACAACATAGCCAATCATTATCCTTGGTTAGTGTTCAGTGTTGCACCACCACCACCATTGTCATTGGCACCGATATCGGCACCAGCACCAGCACCACCATCTGTTGATCGTCCTTTAGTTGGTGTTGAGTATCCAAAAGCGAGAACAGATGGATGGTGGGAGATCGAAATAGGAGATTTCTTTAACAAAGGAGGAGATGAAAAGGAGGTGGAGATGGGGTTTATGAGGTTAAGAACGGTGACTGGAAAACTGGCATTCTCCTTCAAGGAATAGAAATAAGGGCTAAAGTACTAAGCCCTCTGAATTGATAAATTGGATTAAATTTTTTATTAAATGAGCTTGAATAAGGAGTATTTATTCTTGATTAATTAAAATATATTGATATTTGAACTTTTTTTTAGTGAATCAAGGATATTATTTACTCACTGTAGACATTTAATTAAGCTGATGAGCTTAATTCAAACAAATTAATGAAATAAACATGTGTCGAATGTAGATTTTTTTTTTTATTTCTTACACATTACATGTTGTTCAAGTTTTGTGGTGGTTCATTTAATTTAAAGTATTATTGACCAAATTATTGTCATCTTAATGAAATCTTTGGTTTGGATAATTTTTTTAATAATTTTTTTAGAATTTTTACTATTTCTCAAAAATTTTTAAAATTATGGTAACCTGAATTTAATTGGATTGATTTGATTCAAATTCGTAAAAAAAAATTGTAAAATTTGATTCCGTTACAATCCTAAAGATTGGCTATATGTATTACCTATTATTAATTTGATAATTTGTTCTGCAAAGGTGATGTGACTATGTGAGAAAATTGATTAGTTTCAAAATAATCAAACATAGTGCCTGCATGGACCACATGGGGCACGCTTGGATAAAATAAACTTTATTTTTGGGCCATATGTGGATTCTCATTATGTTCTTAGTTGGGCTAGTCATTTTTGGTTACAATCCTAAAGACAATCGCCTTTAATTTTCTTTGTTTAGAGGCTTGTTTAAGTTTTTTAAGCTAAAGCTATGGCACCCTGTTGGCTTTTGACATAGGCTTTTGATAATGTATTGTGTATTCAAGTTGCATGCATTAAACTAATCAAAGATGGCTACTGAAGCTCACATTCACATACAATGCTATTCCAACATTATTATTGGCAACAGACATTATCATTTTCATTAATAAAATAAGATACAGGCTATATATGCATCTTGTGTCAAAAAAAGAAGAAGCTATATATGCATCTGCATGCCTTTGTTTGTTGCTAAAAAAAACTATATATGCATCTTGGGGCAAAATAAAATAATCTAATATTTGGTCTATATCCTATATCGCTGTAGTGTAATATAAGAGGTTATGTATATTACAAAAACTAAAGTTAAATAACAGTAAGAGACAACACAATATTCAGACTTTGCTTAACTCTCAAACAACCATGCAAAGCCAAATGCACAATTTCATAGCATTGGGTAGCTGCTAGCTAAGGCACGCCTAAATAATTTGCATAAGTAAAACATGGTTATATTCAAAGCAAATTGGCAGCAGTTTAGCTATAGATATCTCTCTCTCTTATCCAATGTAGTAGTATTTCACAGCCAAAACAAGTTTTAATTCCCAAAGAGAGTGAGTGACTTACCGTGTGTTTGGTTTCACGTTGGAAACCTCCAGAGATGATTCTGGCCTCTATCAAACTTGTTAGTGTGTGTTTGAATGATCGTTTGATAAAAGTGATTTTGAATGTAACTGATTTTGTGAAATTGATTCAGCTAGAATTGAGTTTGAAGTGAATTGATTTATGTTTGAATGTTTTTATTTTGAAAGCAAGTTTGATGTAAAACTTAGTGTAAAATTTTCAACTCAACTCAAGCTACTTTTTTTAGCTTCTAGTCACAATCACTTTTAGAGACAAAATCAAATTTTACCTGCCAGTAACCAAACATCCCATTTTTACTAAAATCACGTTTAACAGAAGGCAGAATCAATTTTGGAGGTTTCTAACGTGAAACCAAACACACACTTACACTAAGTACCTGTTTGGTTTCACGTCTATACCTCTCAAACGTGGGTTGTGTGTGGTCAAACATGAATTTGACCCATTTGAAGATGTTTGGCACACAGGGTTGAGAAGCAATTTTGCCTTCGGAATTGAGTTTGGGATGAAGCATCTTCAAGTAGCTTCCACGTCTGAGATCGAAAATTGATTGTGGAGATTTTGTCACTCTACCAGTAATTTACCTCATATATGTCTTCTGCTGTCACAACGTCTCCTTAGTAAAGCAAAGCCTCTTCCTCCATCGGTCTCCTCCGTAAAGCAAAGCCAACACAGTACCTCAAAAGTTACTGACCATCAGCACCCCCACGTCTCCTATTCCAGATTTTTCACTTGAACCGTAAAGTTTTCATTTTGTTTTGTTTATTACATATTTTTATAGTTATCTACTTCTACAGTTTTTTAGTGGGCTACTTGGATGGCCCAAGTCATAAGAAATGAAATATTTTCTTTATTTTAGTAAATTTATTTGATTTTGTTTATATATATATATATGATAAATAAAATGGAAAATAAATAAAACTAAAGTATATATATATATTTAAAATCTATTTTGGTAATTGCACACCCAAAAGCAATTTTGATCCAAATTATCCAAACAACAAGAATTGATAAAAATCACTTTTCCATGAATGTATCCAAACATAAATCACTTCACTTTTAACTCACTTTTGACCAAAATCAATTCTACAAAATCAATTATATCCAAAATCACGTTTGTCAAACGCTCGTCCAAACATGAATCACTTCACTTCAAACTCAATTCTAACCAAATCAATTTTAAAAAATCAATTACATTCAAAATCACTTTTACCAAATGTTCATCCAAACACACACTCAAAACTAGGCCAAGGAAACCACATAAAATGGCATGTCTGCTAGGAACTTTGATGCCAATTTTCTCATCAGTGGTGTTTATCCTAGTAAAAGGTATCAGATGCTGGTGGAATTTCCATATACTGGGGTCAAAGTGGAAATGAGGGATTCGAATTCTCTAACGTTGTGGCGCGTAACGTTAGGTGCCTTTGGTTGCTTATGAGCCGTCGGAACGGCCCAGAAAGTGACATGTGGCTTCACTTTTTTTGTTTTTTTTTAAAATATGAAAAACTCAAAAAGAAGCCCATAATGTCGAACCCAAAAACGTGGTTCACTGATGCAGAAAGTGATTGGTCATTATTGCTTATTGCTCCTCCTCCTGCAGCCGCTGCACCACCGCTGCAACCACCGTAAAGGTAACATATTTTGAGTTCAAAAAAGGAGCTTTCTTTATGCTATTGCTGGAGTTCAGTTATATATATGATTGTGCATATATAAATGAGATTATCATTATTGTTAGTATTATGGAAATAGTAGTGAGTGGCCATCAGATCATGATTGTGGATTTTTTTTTCCCGTATCCTTAGATTGAACCCTTATTTTTTTGGTATCCTTTTTCACTCAAATTGTACTTCTTCTATCTGTTGAAAATTTTAACTTGTTTCCCTTTAGGATTAAAAAAAAGCACTTTAACTAATCCTTTTTTCACTTGTTAGGTTATTTGATCAAATATGACATCTTCAAATGTTGATTGGAAGCCAATGATTGGTATGGAATTTGATAATAGAGAGGCAGTTTTTGAATTTTGGCTCGCATATAGTGTACGTGTTGGTTTTGGATTTAGAAAACGTTACTCGAACAAGAGAAAAAAAGACGGTATTATATCATCATGTAGGTTTACTTGTTGCAAGGAAGGAGTAATAAAGAAAGACAAGAGACATGCTTCTGTTAAAAAACACAGGCTCGAGACTAGAACTTATTGCAAAGCAAAGATTTCACTTGTATTAAGGAATGGGAAGTTTGTCATCCATAAATTTATAGAGGACCATAACCACCCTCTACAACCTCCAGAGACAACACACATGCTTGCGTCCCAAAGAAAGATAAAACTGAAGTCCAAGCATATGAGATTGATATGGCTGCAGACTCAAGGTTAAGGGAAAAGTCAACATTTCAACTTATGAGCACACATGCAGGACATAGAGCCAATCTTGGATATACACGGGTGGATGTAAGAAATTATCTCAAGGCAAGAAGACAAAGAAGTATGGTGTATGGCGAGGCTGGATGTCTTTCGCAATATTTTCAGCGGTAATTATTAGAGAATTCATCATTCTTTCATGCATACTAGATGGATATGGAAGAACAAATCACAAATGTATTTTGGTGTGATGCAAAAATGGTGTTGGATTATGGGTATTTTGGTGACGTTGTCTCATTGGATACTACTTATTGTACCAACCGTGCTAATAGACCACTTGCTCTATTTTATGGTTTCAATTGCTATAGGGGTTCAGTTATTTTTGGTGCAGCGCTATTGTATGACAAAACAGTTGAATCATTTAAATGGTTGTTCGAGACATTCTTACAAGCACACAACAACAAAAGACCTCGCACTATCTTTACTGACCAAGACCGGGCAATGGCCAGGGCACTTGATGAAGTACTGATGCCTGAGACTCGCCATGGTTTATGCACCTGGCACTTGTCGCAGAATGGAATTAAACATTTTGGAAACTTGATGAAGGACGAAAGTTATTTTTTAAGAGATTTCAGAAATGCATGTATGACTTTGACACCGTGACTGATTTTGAGATGGCTTGGACCAAGATGATCAACAAGTATAATGATCATGAAAATAACTGGATCAAATCAGTTTATGCTATAAAAGAAAAATGGGCTTCGTGTTACATGAAAGAAGCATTCACACTTGGGATGCGAAGCACACAACTTAGTGAAAGCCTGAATTCTAACTTTAAGTCTTGTATGAGACCGAATGTGGATATTATACAATTCTTTAAACACTTTGAACGGGTTGTTGAGGAGAAGAGAGACAACGAGTTGACTTGTGAGTATGCATTGAAGTTGACACAGGCAAACACAAGAAGAGGGGTTGAATTATGTTTGTTAATAATTTTCGAAAACAACCTTTAAAACAATTTTTGCACACAAGAAGATTAAAATCAGAAGCAAGCACAAAGAAATAGATCTTTTAAAAAGATTTAACAAAATCAATATCAAAACCCCTCGGTTAGTAAGAAACAAATAAAGCTGCAAGAGTTTAGGAATAGAAGATTCACACAAGATGTTTTATCCTGGTTCACTCTCTTCCAACCAAGAGCTACGTCCAGTCCCTCCTACTTGAAGGTTTTTCTCCACTATTTTCCAAAATAAATTACAACCAAGTATTTAACACCTCTCCAGGCTTACAAGTATTTCTTTCTTACCAAGCCTCTTCAGGCTCTAATTCTAAAAAAGAGATTTAACTTATGATCTTCTTAACTCACTATGTGTGAGGATATGAAAGTTTAAGATCAGATGAATATTTTCACAATATTCAAACTAAAGAATACAGACTCTTGCTCTTAAAGAAATATGAGAATGAGTGATGAGTGATTATCGAATGGCAAAAGTTGTTCTTCAGAACTCGAGGTCTTCTATTTATAGTGACCTTCTTCTTCACTTCTATTTCTTCAACGGTTATTTTGACTAATCCCGTTTAGAGATAGCATCTAATGCATGATATCCATTGACTGATAGCTTGATTGTGGCAAGCTGAATAATACTCTTGGTTATCGAGATAGCATAAAATAGAGGCTCATTGCTCTGAGTATAGCAGCTCGAGAACTTGTTGTTCCTCCTTTGTTTACAATCCAGCTTTTTCTAGCCATAAAGTTGTCATCGTACAGATCGTTTTGCAGTATCTCATTGTACGATTATGCTTTTTGCATTTCTTGATGGTACTATGTTTCTTTTACAACAAGGTAAAACATTAAAGCAGATAAAACAAATGTGAAGAATAAATATTCTATTAAAATAAATATCAATCATTTGAAATAAATTCAAGAGATTCGGATTGCATTTATTTATTCGAAGATGGAGCTCGTCCACTTAAAAACTCTGTCTACTTAGTTATACGTGAGACTAAGTCTGTTCATTATTTTATTTTGCTCGTCTGCTGTCGTGGCATATTGATGAGTGTGATTTCACCTCATTTTCCATGTACATTTCTGCATGCATTTGCATTTAGTTAGGCCATTTTAGTTGGATTTTGTTTAGTTTTTCTTTTGGAACGGATAAGGTGGTATTGTGTGTTGTTTTGCAGGGATTTATGATTAAATGCCCAAGTTTTAGCCATGAGGAAGCTGAGATGAAGAGAAGGCCTGAAAACTGAAGAAAAAGGGGGCAAAAAGTCAGAATCTATCACGGCCTGGCCGTGATGGCTATCACGGCCGTGACCCAAAACCACCAAAAGTCAGAGACGATCACGGCTTGGCCGTGATAGAGATCAAGGGCGTGAAAAAAGTTGGCTCGCGTCGCGAATGATAGCTCGCCACGCGAGAGACTGATTGTGCCAAAACCACCAAAAGTCAGAGACGATCACGGCCTAGCCGTGATGTACATCACGGCCGTGACCCAGAAACCTCCACAAGTCAGAATCGATCACGGCTTGGCCGTGATAGAGATCACGGGCATCAAAAGTGGGCTCGCGTCGCGAAGAAAGGCTCGCCTCGCGAAAGAGTAGTTTTGCCAGAACTGCAAGAGTCAGAACCCGTCACGGCCTGGCCGTGATGGCTGTCACGGCCGTGACCGGCCACGAGTTATAAAAGAACTTCTGAGCAGAATAGAAGGAACGTCCAGAAAACCCTAAAAACAGATCCTCTGCTGCTGTGGCTGCTGTGCAACATTCTATGGAGCTCTCTCCTTTGTTCATCTCTGTAACTCTTTCTTTTGTTTTATCTTCAATTATGTGTAGCTAAACTCCCCTTTGTTGGGGTTAGATGATTGCTCTTCTGAACTTGATTGTAAAATGACTTGATTATAATGCAGTTTCCTTGTTCTTTATGAGTGTTTGATTCCATGCTTAATGCTTTCTTAGGCTTGATCACCCTAGGAATGATTAGTTGCTTTAATAGATAACTGGAAGGTTGGTGTTAGAGCTTGCTCATGAATCAAATGCCAAGTAGTTCATGAGCCTAGGCATAGGTCTTGAGGTGCTTGCAATCTTATAAGTCTTCACTTAATGCAAAATCTCAGGTTAATCCACCTAAGGAATTAGGGTTTAATTTGGGGTTTTAGGCTCAATGCACCTAAGGAATTAGGCTTGAGTATTTCAGAAAAGACTTGATTGTCATAATTGAATTAGGAACTGTGTTACTTGTCATTTCATAACAATCAAGGGAGGATTAGCTTAGTCTAACCCCAACAATTCTATCAATTGTTGTTCATCTTTCTGTTTGCACATTAACTGTTTGAAAAATTTCCAAAAAGAACAAAAACATTTTCTTCTTGTTTGCTTGTTAGATGTTAGAGCTACCTTCACTCCAAAATTTGATCGCCTAGATAGTAGTCTAATTTGCGAAGTGGTAATTGTCCACGATCCCTGAGAACGATATCCGGTCTTACTGGTTTTATTACTTGCAACGAACCGGTACACTTGCCGAGTCCGTGTCAAGTTTTTGGCGCCGTTTGCCGGGATCGGTGTGCCAATATCACGAGTACCAAAGGGGACTCCTAATTTAGGCATTTTCTTGTTTTTCCCTACTGTGTTCTTTCTTTCTTCTTTTCTCGTTTCTCTGCTGTATTTTTCTGTTTTTCTCTGTTTTTTCTGTTCTTCTCTGTTTTTTCTCGCTACTCTGTTTGTTCGGTGTATGCGAGGTACAATCGACCCAGGTGAACTCCAATTCGAACCTGAGATCGAGAGACTCTGCAGAAGGAATAGAAAGAAAACCAAGGCAAGACAGAAGGAGAGAAAGAGCATCTTCTAGTAGACAAGAGCAACAAGTTGAGTTACCCGAGTGTGCAAGAACCACAATTTGAAGTAACAGCTGTCACCATGGCAGAAAATAATGCACCAAGGAGAACAATGGGGGACTACACTTCCCCTAGAGTTGATAGATGTGGAACTCCGATTGTGAGACCAGCAGTGGCTTGCAATAATTTCGAAATCAAGGCATCACTTCTCCACCTTGTGCAGCAAAACCAGTTTGGAGGGTTGGAGAGTGAAGATCCTCATGCTCACATTGGTACTTTAATTGAGCTGTGTGACACCATCAAGTTAAACGGAGCTTCCGATGAGGCCATTCGGTTAAGGCTTTTCCCTTTCTCTTTGAGGGACAGAGCTAAGGCATGGCTTCAATCTCATCCTCATGGAAGCATCATCACCTGGAACGACTTGGTCAGCAAGTTTTTATCTCGATTCTTTCCTCCGTCAAGAATGATTAAGCTGAGATTAGAGATCAATGCCTTTGCACAGAGGGATGGTGAGTCACTCTATGAAGCCTGGGAGAGATTCAAGTCCTTACTCACAGCTTGTCCCAATCATGAACTAGAGACATGGCAGCAGGTTGCAACATTTGTTAATGGGCTCAACAGGAATTCAAGAAGTATGATTGAAGCGGCTGCAGGAGGGACATTGAGTCAGAAGACGCCCGAAGAAGCAAAGGACTTGATTGAGAACATGGCTAACAATGACTATCAAATGCCTAGTTCTCGGTCAATGGTCAATAGAGGTGTTCTAGAGCTGGATGAAATTGGCGCTCTCAAGGCACAAATGGCTATTCTTACCAAGCAATTGGGGTCGGTTCAACTGC
Organism: Sophora flavescens; assembly: GCA_030762895.1. Taxonomy (NCBI): domain Eukaryota; kingdom Viridiplantae; phylum Streptophyta; class Magnoliopsida; order Fabales; family Fabaceae; genus Sophora; species Sophora flavescens. The sequence continues at coordinate 289,151,126 of CM061062.1, forward strand.
AGAATTCTCAACTGCAAGCTGTCCAAGTTCAAGGTGCCTCAGTGTGTGATTTCTGTGGAGGCAACCATGCAAATGGAAACTGTGAGATCAATGTGGTTGGAAGTTCGGGACAAGAAGAGGTAAATTATATGGGCAACCAAGGGCCTAGAAATGATCCTTACTCCAACACCTACAATCCGGGGTGGCGCAACCATCCTAACTTTAGTTGGAGACAAGGGCAAAGTTCAAGTACTCAAGCAAAGCCTCCTCAAGAGAGTTCAAGCAAATTGGAGAACCTTCTAGGCCAGTTCATGCAAGCTACTCAAGAGACTATGAAGAATCAGAATGCCTCAATCAAGAACTTGGAGCATCAAATAGGCCAACTAGCAAGGCAGATGGCAGAGAGACCTCAAGGACAATTGCCTGGGGATACTGAGAAGAACCCAAAGGAAGATTGTAAGGCCATTATTACAAGAAGTGGGAGAGTGTTAAATCCACAAGAAAAAGAGAAGGAAGAAAAGACAAGTGATGCTGGAATTGATGAGGTACAGTTTGAAGAGGTAAACAATGAAGAACCTGGAACTTCCCAAGATACTACCTCTATCCCTACTGGTGTAGAAGCTGAAAAACCGCAGAGGGAGAAATTGGTTGATGAAGAATTTGCGAAGAAGAAGACTAAAAGACAGATTCTGGAAGAGGTTGATAATCCCAAAGAGCTGCCCTCATATTTCAGAATCCCGTACCCCTAACGGTTGAAGAAGGAGGCAAAAGACCAGCAATTTTCTAAGTTTCTGGATGTATTCAAAAAACTACAAATCAACATTCCTTTTGCAGAAGCTCTACAGCAGATGCCTTCCTACGTAAAATTCATGAAAGAAATCCTTACAAACAAAAGAAGGTGGAAGGAGGAGACAGTGATGCTTACTGAAGAGTGCAGTGCTATACTTCAAAGGAAGCTGCCTGTAAAGATGAAGGACCCGGGCAGTTTCACTATCCCATGCACGATTGGTCATCTGAACATAGGGAGAGCATTGTGCGATTTAGGGGCAAGTATTAATCTGATGCCGCTCTCCATTTTCAAGAAGCTGGGGATTGGTGAGGTAAAACCAACAGGAATTTCTCTTCAACTGGCAGACCGCTCAATTACATATCTCTATGGTGTCGTGGAGGATTTGTTGGTGAAGGTAGATAAGTTCATTTTTCCAGCAGATTTTGTGGTGTTAGATATGGCTGAAGATGGTGATACTCCTCTGATTCTTGGGAGACCATTCCTAGCAACAGGTAGAGCTTTGATCGATGTCAATCAAGGGGAATTGGTGCTTCGGGTACAAGACGAAAAGGTCACCTTTAATGTGTTTGAAGCGATGAAACACCCAAGCGACAAGGACACATGCATGATAGTGGACCTCATTGATTCATTATCTGACAAGAGTTTGCACCAGAAGTTTGAAGATTCGTTAGAAGCAGCTCTAATGGTAGAGGATGTAGAAGAAGAAGTATGTGCAGAAGAAGTTGATCTCATGATTAAATCTCTGGAGGCTTGTCTGGTTGTGAATACTGATGAAGACAAAGTGGTGGAAGATGTGAGAATTGAAGACAAGGGTGACCCACCGGTGCTAGAGTTGAAAGAATTGCCATCCCATCTCCGTTATGCTTTCCTTGGGATGAACTCTTCATTCCCAGTTATCATCGATGAGTGGGTTGAATTCCTTGGAAGAAGAGAAGGCTGTTGAGGGTGCTTAGGGAGCACAAATCTGCAATCGGATGGTCTATGTCCGATTTAAAAGGGATAAGCCCCTCCTTTTGCATGCACAAAATCCGTGTGGAGGAAAATTTCAAGCCGGTTAGGCAACCGCAAAGAAGACTCAACCCGAATATGAAAGAAGTTGTGAGGAAGGAGATTGTGAAGTTGTTGGATGCGGGCATTATCTATCCCATCTCCGATAGTCCATGGGTGAGTCCGGTCCAAGTTGTGCCGAAGAAAGGGGGGATGACAATGGTAGCGAATGAAAAGAATGAACTTATTCCCTCTAGGACCGTGTCTGGATGGAGGGTATGCATTGATTACAGAAGACTGAATGAGGCCACCAGAAAAGACCACTTTCCATTGCCCTTCATTGATCAGATGCTAGAGAGGTTGGCGGGCCATGCTTTCTATTGTTTCCTTGATGGATACTCTGGGTATAACCAGATTGTGGTTGACCCAGAGGACCAAGAGAAGACCGCTTTCACCTGCCCTTATGGAGTCTATGCATACAGGAGAATGCCTTTCGGGTTGTGCAATGCACCCGCCACTTTTCAAAGGTGCATGCTATCCATATTTTCTGATATGAATGAGAAATTTATTGAGGTATTTATGGACGATTTTTCTGTGTTTGGTGATTCTTTTGATAACTGTTTGAATAATCTTGCCTGTGTTCTAAAAAGATGCCAAGAAACTAACCTCGTTTTAAATTGGGAAAAATGTCATTTCATGGTTAGGGAGGGTATAGTTCTTGGGCATAAAATTTCATCACGGGGGATGGAGGTTGATAGAGCCAAAATTTAAGTGATTGAAAAACTTCCTCCTCCCTTAAATGTGAAAGGTGTTAGAAGCTTCCTAGGGCATGCGGGTTTTTATAGAAGGTTCATAAAAGATTTTTCAAAAATTGTGAAACCCTTATGCAAGCTTTTGGTAGCTGATACTCCTTTTATATTTGATGATGATTGCATGCATGCCTTCAAAATTTTGAAAGAAAAACTCACCACCGCACCGGTCATTGCACCTCCAGATTGGAGTTTACCTTTTGAGCTAATGTGTGATGCAAGTGACTATGCGGTGGGAGCCATTTTGGGCCAGAGAAAAAATAAAGTGTTGCATGTCATTTACTATGCCAGTCGTGTGCTTAATGATGCCCAATTGAATTACACCACGACTGAAAAGGAATTGCTTGCTGTGGTATTTGCTTTTGATAAATTTAGATCCTACTTGATTGGCTGTAAAACTATTGTCTACACTGATCATTCTGCTTTGAGATATCTTATGACTAAACAGGATGCCAAGCCAAGGCTTATTAGGTGGATACTACTACTCCAAGAGTTTGATTTGGAAATAAAGGACAAAAAAGGAGTGGAGAATGTGGTAGCCGACCATTTGTCTAGGCTTCCACAAGCAGATGTTCAAGCAGAAGCAAAGTTGCCAATTCAAGAGGAATTCCCAGATGAACAGTTGTTTGTGGTGCAAGTGGCGCCTTGGTTCGCGGATATTGCAAATTACAAGGCAGCCAATAAGATTCCAAAGGACTTCAATGCACAACAGAGGAAGAAGCTCATTCATGATGCCAAGTTCTATATATGGGATGAGCCGTATCTTTTCAAAAGAGGTTCAGATGGAATTCTGAGGAGGTGCATACCGGAAGAAGAGATTAATGGGGTGTTGACCCACTGCCACAACTCACCCTATGGAGGACACTTTGGTGGTGAGAGGACCGCCATGAAGATTTTGCAAAGCGGGCTATTTTGGCCCACTATTTTCAAGGACTCCAGAGCTTGGGTGATGAATTGTGATAAATGTCAGAGGACCGGTAGCATTTCCAAGAGAAATGAGATGCCCTTGAAGGGTATACTTGAGGTGGAGCTCTTTGACGTATGGGGGATCGACTTCATGGGTCATTTCCCGTCATCTTACAACAACAAGTACATCCTGGTGGCGGTTGATTATGTGAGCAAGTGGGTGGAAGCCGTGCCAACTCTGAAAGATGATGCAAGAACTGTGATCAGTTTTGTGAGGAAGAATATTTTTACCCGGTTTGGGACCCCTAGGGCTATCATTAGTGATGGGGGTACCCACTTTTGCAATAAGGAGTTCAATGCAGTGCTTGCCATGTTTGGGGTGAACCACAAAGTTACCACACCATACCATCCCCAAACCAGTGGGCAAGTGGAATTGTCCAACCGGGAGTTGAAGTAGATTTTGGAAAAAACTGTGAACAATGCAAGGAAGGATTGGGCGAAGAAATTGGATGATGCACTTTGGGCCTATCGGACTGCTTATAAGACACCTATTGGTATGCCACCTTACCAATTAGTGTTCGGGAAATCATGTCACCTTCCGGTAGATCTACAACACCGTGTTTTTTGGGCAGTGAAGGCCCTAAACTTTGATACAAGGCTGGCCATGGATAAGAGGATGCTTCAATTGAATGAGTTGGATGAGTTCCGACTCTTGGCTTATGAGAGTGCCAGGATATACAAGGAAAGAACCAAGTTCTAGCATGATAAGTACATTCTTCCCAAGCAATTTGAAGAAGGCCAGTCAGTTTTGCTGTTCAACTCAAGACTCAAGTTTTTCCCGGGCAAATTGAGATCAAGATGGTCAGGCCCATTCTATGTCAAGTCAGTTTCTCCGTTTGGTTCAGTTGAATTGGAAAATCCATCATCAGGAAATACTTTCACTGTCAATGGGCACAGGCTCAAGCACTACCTTGGAGGAGATTTTAATCGTCAGGCAGTCTCCATCCCTCTCGAGGCACCATCTTAGAAATCATCCGTCAAGCTAGTGACGTTAAAGAAGCGCTTATTGGGAGGCAACCCAATTTTTATTTTTTATTTTCATCTTCTCTTTTGTTTTTGATTTCTCCTCTTGAATAATTTGAGAAGCTCAAGAGGTTTGTTAATAGTTTGTTGAGTGCTTTCAGATTTTGAAGGAAGGAGGAGAAGAAGGGCAGGAGGAAACAACACCAGAAAGCATGAGATTCAGCACCACTACCACCTTGGTGAGATGTTCCAGTTTTCTCCCCTCTCTAAACTTAATTATTTACATTGAGGACAATGTAAGTCTTTAAGCTTGGGGTAGGGGTAATATTTTTGCTTGCATTGTAAATATTGCATTCATATAGGCTTAAGTTTGCATGATCGCATGATTCAGTTACCCCTGCTTAGATTGAGCTTATGATTGTGAGAGCTAAGTGCCAATTTTTCTGTGATAGTGAATTTTTGGACCCTGATTTTCTATTCTTGTGATATGACTTCATTAAATATGCTTGAGATGGTCTTGGATAGTTGATGATTAGCATGTGTTTCTATGGATTTGTGTTTCTCACTAGTTCTTGAACTGATAAATGTGAGCTTTTGAGCCATTAGGGGGTACTCACTAAATCTGCCCCCGTTCTTTGTGTAGAGTGTGTTCCTCTTGGATTGTTTTTCTCTAGAACTTGACTTGAAACCATTTCGAAACTTGAAAATTTTTGAGAACATTTTTGAAAAGGATTGAGGCAATAGGTTTTTTTTCCGGCCTTCTGAGCTTTGAATGAATAATGCTACCCGTAGTTGCCCATTTTGAGCCTGAATGAATAGCATGCTTTTCTTGGTACCCTGAAATGTTGTGTTAAATATGCTTATGAGGGACCTTCTAAAGTACTGTGTAAAAAGGGTTGGAAAATGTAGTTGAAAGTTTGGGATGATGGAAAAAAAAAAATTGAATCTGAAATTTTTTTTTCTCTTGAATTGAAAAATCTCCCCTTCTCGAAACAAAAGAAAAAAAAAAGAGAAAAAGAAATAAAAATGGAGAAGGGGATGACAAGAGAAGTGAGAAATGGCAAAAATAAAAGGAAAGAATGGTGGAAAAGTAAACTGAAACCCAAAGAAAGGTATTTTAGAAGGTCGTGCCTTGCAATGCTTGATTGTTTGTATAGCCTTTTGAAATTTCCTGTTCTTGAAATTCCCACCTGAAAATTGATCCCATGGCCCCATTACAACCAAAGAATAAGACCTCTTGATTCTTAGATGTTTTCATTAATAAAGTAAAGATTTGGTTGATAGTCAAGCATATGGTAGGAATCATTCCTTGAGGAAAATGGAGTGAATTGTTATATATACTTGAACACTTGAGTGAGTGAGGCAAGAATGAGAGCCAAGCAAATGAACAAGCTTGGGGTGAGCTTCAAGTAAGATAGAGTGCCCGAATCAGTGAGAATGTGAGTCTAGGGAAACTAAGCCCCTAATTGGACTTGAATTGATTGTCTCTTGCTGAAATAATTGAATGCCTGTTACTTGGATCATTTTACTCGGGTTCTTAGTTCACTATCCATGCTTTGTTTATTTCGGTCTTATGGCCTTGGTTTTTGCTTGGGGACAAGCAAAGTCTTAAGCTTGGGGTGATTTGATGAGTGTGATTTCACCTCATTTTCCATGTACGTTTCTGCATGCATTTGCATTTAGTTAGGCCATTTTAGTTGGATTTTGTTTAGTTTTTCTTTTGGAACGGATAAGGTGGTATTGTGTGTTGTTTTGCAGGGATTTATGATTAAATGCCCAAGTTTTAGCCATGAGGAAGCTGAGATGAAGAGAAGGCCTGAAAACTGAAGAAAAAGGGGGCAAAAAGTCAGAATCTGTCACGGCCTGGCCGTGATGGCTATCACGGCCGTGACCCAAAACCACCAAAAGTCAGAGACGATCACGGCTTGGCCGTGATAGAGATCAAGGGCGTGAAAAAAGTTGGCTCGCGTCGCGAATGATAGCTCGCCACGCGAGAGACTGATTGTGCCAAAACCACCAAAAGTCAGAGACGATCACGGCCTAGCCGTGATGTACATCACGGCCGTGACCCAGAAACCTCCACAAGTCAGAATCGATCACGGCTTGGCCGTGATAGAGATCACGGGCATCAAAAGTGGGCTCGCGTCGCGAAGAAAGGCTCGCCTCGCGAAAGAGTAGTTTTGCCAGAACTGCAAGAGTCAGAACCCGTCACGGCCTGGCCGTGATGGCTGTCACGACCGTGATAGGCCACGAGTTATAAAAGAACTTCTGAGCAGAATAGAAGGAACGTCCAAAAAACCCTAAAAAGAGATCCTCTGCTGCTGTGGCTGCTGTGCAACATTCTATGGAGCTCTCTCCTTTGTTCATCTCTGTAACTCTTTCTTTTGTTTTATCTTCAATTATGTGTAGCTAAACTCCCCTTTGTTGGGGTTAGATGATTGCTCTTCTGAACTTGATTGTAAAATGACTTGATTATAATGCAGTTTCCTTGTTCTTTATGAGTGTTTGATTCCATGCTTAATGCTTTCTTAGGCTTGATCACCCTAGGAATGATTAGTTGCTTTAATAGATAACTGGAAGGTTGGTGTTAGAGCTTGCTCATGAATCAAATGCCAAGTAGTTCATGAGCCTAGGCATAGGTCTTGAGGTGCTTGCAATCTTATAAGTCTTCACTTAATGCAAAATCTCAGGTTAATCCACCTAAGGAATTAGGGTTTAATTTGGGGTTTTAGGCTCAATGCACCTAAGGAATTAGGCTTGAGTATTTCAGAAAAGACTTGATTGTCATAATTGAATTAGGAACTGTGTTACTTGTCATTTCATAACAATCAAGGGAGGATTAGCTTAGTCTAACCCCAACAATTCTATCAATTGTTGTTCATCTTTCTGTTTGCACATTAACTGTTTGAAAAATTTCCAAAAAGAACAAAAACATTTTCTTCTTGTTTGCTTGTTAGATGTTAGAGCTACCTTCACTCCAAAATTTGATCACCTAGATAGTAGTCTAATTTGCGAAGTGGTAATTGTCCACGATCCCTGAGAACGATATCCGGTCTTACCGTTTTATTACTTGCAACGAACCGGTACACTTGCCGAGTCCGTGTCACATATCCTCTCGTCTATCAAGTCTTTGGACTTGCTATACCTCAATGAGTTATCATAATCTCCGTTTGGTAACGTGACAGTTAGAGCTCGTCTACTATCAAGTCTTTGGACTTGCTGAATCTAAGAGGTTATTTTGATTTCTGTCTAGTAAGCATTTAGAGCCTCGTCTACTTAAGAAAACCAGTCTACTCAAATAAATAACTTTTACCAAAACATTGAGCAGCCCGTCTACAAGGGTGGACGTTTATTTTTCAATGAAAACTTATCCCAAGTTTCTATTACGTATATTTAAATATTCCTGCATAATTGAAAGCACATGTTAGATCTCAACTAACACTTTGCCAAGCAAATTTAATCCTTTTGTTCACATCAAAACATAGAGATTATTTAGTCCAAAACCACTTTGGTTCCAACATGCATCCTTACATAAGCTTGCAATGTTAAGATATGAGTTGTCACCAATACTAATACAAATGGGAAAAGTGTACACACACACTGTATTTGATTTGTTTCAGAATGAGTTTAAGTTGTTCTTAGCTTCATGCATATCAGAGAGAAATGAGTCTAATGCTTTATGCCAAGATGTCATCACTAGGGTCAACCATGAAGGATCCTGGAGAGTATCATTTGATCGTGCTACAACCTCAATATCTTGTAGTTGTAGAAAGTTTGAGACATTTGTCATACTTTGTTCACATGCACTGAAAGTGTTTGAAGCACATGATGTTAAGGTCATTCCTGAGAAGTATATTTTAAGAAGGTGGACTAGAGAAGCCTGTTGCAGTGTTGTGCAAGATGTGAAGGGAAAGGAGATTGAAGGAGATCCAAAATTAGCTAGCACACGGAGATTTAGACAGCTTGTCTCTAAGTTCATTAGACTGGCAGCCGAGGTGTCGACCTGTGAAGAATACCACAAGCATGTAGATAACAGTGTAGATGTCATGTGTAAGCAAATAATGGAACTTCGCTTACAAGTCGGAAACAATGATAGCCCTAACAATGATAATCCCCCATTTGTGAGTAATGATGTTATGCAACCAAAGGGATTCAAGCATAGACCTGGCATACAGAGACATAAGCGACATAAGGGTTGGGTTGAGTGTCAAAACAGTAGGAGAAAAGGACCTCGACCAAGAGGACAACCACATGGTCAACCATCTCCGGTATATTCCTCAATGAGTATCACTTGTACTAACTACTTGTACTATCATTTGTTTTCACTTTACATAATTATTTTAGGATAAAGAATTAAGAAATCATCAGCCCTGTGCAGTATCTTGTTCGGCACCTCCAAGTTATGAGTCTACTCAAAGACAAAAGGATCAATTTATTTTCACGACATTTTTGATGGTAAGGGCGACATTCGTTGGGAGGAGGGCGGATCGGGATCCGTTTTCCCTTTTTATGGTTTAGGGTCAGTGGAGGTCAGTGGAGAGGTGCTGCGATGGAGCGGCGCCGTTAAACTTTTCTTGTCCCCAAGCAAACTAAAACTCAAAAAGACTAAAAATTAGGTAAGCTCGATGGAATTAATCAAACTTCACACAAACTTCATGCAATTTCATCAATTCAATTTTTATTCAATGTTTCCCCTTTTCGTTTCAACTAAACAATCCCCAAATTCATTTACTTTTAAACAAAGAGTATCTCATTATTCATGCAATCATTAATCTAAGCCAAGGATCCAACATACACACAAAAGGGAGATCACCAATTTCAAACAATTGCCTTCCTCACAAGGGCATTTAGTAATTCGCTCATTCGCTCAATTTGTCTAGGATATCAACTTTTCACTCAATTTTCACTTTTTAAGAGCACTTTCCATGAATTTGATTTTCATCTCAACAAAGTTCCCACAAAAACATGTATGCAACATCAAAAGGTCTTTTAAAGGTTGTAATGTGGCCTGACTAAAGGTAGGATATGTAAAGGATCAAGGCTAAGTCCCTAAGATTTATGAGAGCATAAAATGTGCAATTATAATTTTTGATCTTACTCTCAATTCTTTTTCTATTTTTCTATTTCTTTTGCTTTGGGTAGCTACAAACCTTTTTCCTTTGATAACCTTATTATTTGCTCTCTTTTTTTCTTCTTCTTCTTTTTTTAATTTATATATATAGCCCTTTGGCTTCAACCTCTTTGTCTTTTCTCTTTCTCAACCAAAATAACATGATAAACTTTGTAGCCACCCCAAACTTAGGTTCCAAACAACACTTATATTGCTAAGTTTCCATGCTCTCTTAAATCCTAAGATTGGGTTAACATGGTTTTTTGGGATTTATGGCTTGTATTGTAAGGTTATTAAGAAACAATAGACTATTAGCCTCAATGTGGCTAACTAGAGATCATGCATCAAGGTTGGTTCATATTTGGCCAAGTAGCTATTTCAAAGAAAATTGCCTAGATCATTTGATGCAAACATATAAACATGCAAACCATGAAGAGATTCAAGCAAATCCGTGAAAGTACAACTTAAAAGTGATTCACACAATTAAAAATAATGTTGGAGGCTCAATTTCCTCACCTGGACATTTTTAGCAAATTATTTGACCGAGATACATCCCTAATGTGTGCACCCCTTCACCCCAAACTTGTCATAAATCATGCAATCATAATAAAATTTCTCAAAGTTCGCTTTTCAATCTTTCATGGGGATCGCTTTTTCAAATTTTCAAATCATTAGGGAACACATCGAGGTTTTTAATTTTTATCATATGCACTCAATTTAGGCTTAGTGAAATTATTCCCATAAAAACTTACTAAGAAGACTTTAAGACATATGCAATATTTTTTTTAATATATATTGACCAACTATTCAAATGCAACCAAAATGATTCAGAATAGAAGAAACAAAAAGAAAAGAGTTGAGTTTTAGAAAGAGTTATCTCAAGGGGTCTGAGCAGACCCCACGCTCTCATTAGCCTGTCTCGCCTCTTCTTTATCTTTCCTTGGTTTCTTCCTTGGTCTACTAGGCTCGGCCTCCTCATCTAGAGTTTCATCCACCTGAAAACCATCAAAACTTTGCCTCGGATTTGCCCCCTCCTGGATGAGGAACCTGGTCCCCAGGATTAGCAGGCCAAACGAACTGAGGCAACCAAACTTTTTTTATTATTATTATTATTTTTATTTTTTTATTTTTCACCTCGCGAGGCGAGGCTGTTCTCGCGGGGCGAGACAAAGGCCTTGAATTTTTGGCCTCTCTGTCTCGCGAGGCTGACAGCCTCCCGCGGGGCGAGGCAGAGACTCCTTATTTCTGAGGGATCTGTGTCGCGGGGCGAATATCTGCTCGCGAGGCGAGCCGGAGATAAAAAAAAACCTGCCCTGTTTTCTAGATGCAACTAAGTCCTATATGTTTCCTAATGCAAATTTTGCTAAACTAAGGACCCTATATGAAGACATTTTGTGTTTTTATGACTCTTTTTAGATGCAACAAAGGATATAAACCTTGGGTTGCCTCCCAAGAAGTGCTTGTTTAACGTCCCGAGCTTGACGGTAATAGCCCCCAAAGGGCTAAGGCATGGCGAACTCGTCACGATGCCCTCCAATTCCTTCTTCCATAAAACGAAGTTTCAACCTTTGGCCATTATCATCACATGCGTCGCTGGAGTCCTGGTACTTTTTCTTCAAGGCATCACTGGAGTGAGTTGTTTTCTTCCTAATTTTCACTCGCCAATAAGACTTCATTTTGTCTGGAAATAACTTCTTCGCAAGGTTGAATGAATCATGAGTCACCACCTTAGGTGGCCTCTTTTTACCTTGACTTTCCTCATAAGCTCTCAAGTGAATTTCATTAAGCTTAGTTGGATCTAGCATCCTTTTTGCACCGGCTCCCTTAATGAGTGAATCATGTTGCTTATGCGGCTTCTCCAATTTACTTGGGTCACCTATAATAGATCTAAGCAACTTGTCTTTATGCCCCAAGTGCTTCAGCTCATCCTTTTCCATGCTATCCTCAAAGGTGTGGGATTTTACCAACACATTATTTAGTGTTGAACCATTTGCTTCATCATTAGGAGTTGACTTGACAAGAGGCTCTACCATATCTACACTATAGCAATTAGCTTTCTCCACCGGATGCTTGACAGCTTCAAAGACCTCAAACTCCTCTTTCTCATCTTGCACCCGAAGTGTGAGCTTTCCTAGTTGCACATCAATGAGCGCCCTTCCGGTAGCCAAGAAGGGTCTACCCAATATGAGAGGAATATTGGCATCTTCATCCATGTCCAGAACCACAAAATCTGCAGGAAAAATAAACTTTCCCACCTTTACTAGAAAATCTTCAACCACCCATAAGGGTATTTAATTGACCGGTCCGCAAGTTGGAGTGACATCATTGTGCCCTTTACTTCTTTAATTCCAAGCCTTCTCATCATGGATAAGGGCATTAAGTTGATGCTCGCCCCTAGATCACATAGTCCCTTCCCAATAGTCATCTCTCCAATGGTGCATGGTATACTAAAGGAACCCGGATCCTTCAACTTAGGAGACACTTCCTTTGAAGGATTGCACTACACTCCTCGCTCAAAGCAATCGTTTCTTCATCAACAATCTTCCGCTTCTTGGAGAGAAGCTCCTTCATGAACTTGGCATAAGATGGCATTTGTTCCAAGGCTTCCACAAAAGGAATGTTGATTTGAAGCTTGCGGAAGATATCAAGGAACTTAGAAAATTGCTTGTCTTGAACAAGCTTCTTCAATCCCTCTGGATATGGTACCTTCATGAAGGGAGGGAGATCTTGGGGCTCAACCCACTTCTTTCTTTGGAATTCTTCATCCACTAATTTCAATTTCCCACCTTGCTCCGCCACCTTTTCACTAGCTACCTCATCTTCCTTAGCTTGCTCCTTCTCCTCTTGTGGTTGTTCTAGAGTTTCACCTTCATTAGCCTTCGAGGGATTCCTTTTTGGTTCCAACACTTTACCACTTCTAGTGGATATGGCATTGCATTTGGCCTTGGGGTTATTTTATGTGTTAGCCGGAAAAGTGCCTGGAAGACGCTCATTCATTTGTTTGGCCAGCGGTGTGATACTTGAGTTTCCAAGAGTTGGAATTCCGACCCTGTGTAAGTTGCTAGCTTCTCAATTGAGGTATCAATGTGCACTATCAGCTTCTCAATGGTCGTGCTAGTATGACTGGCTAATTTCTCAATTGCCACTTCCCAAGTCTGCTTCCCACCATCTGTGATTTGCAATTGAGTAGGTTGAGGGAGAGCCTGTTGGGTGTTGTGCTGTTGAATTCCATAGTTTGGCCTCTGATTCTGTTGTCGTTGCCCGGCTAGACCACCACTAGTGTTGCTCCAAGAGAAACCCGGATGATCTCTCCTGATATTCCAATTATGCCCCTGATGGTAGTTGTTCTACCTATTCCTCTGATAGTCATTGCGATGTGGTACCGTGTCATATAAATTGTGACACGAATCCACATGCTCCTTATAAAGGTTTCCCGGACAATATGCACTATCATGATCACCTTGACAAAAGTCACAACCCGGAGGTAAACCCTCTCTTATCGCGTTCACCTTTATCTTGTTTGTCAGTGCTTCATTCTGCTTCTTCAAAAGTGTTTTATGCTCAAGAATGGCTTCAATAGATGTTGTACTAAGTCCAAAAGCATTAGAAGTGCCCATATTACGGTTGTAGTCATTCCTAGACATCTTCTCAAGTAAAGCCCATGCATCCTCTGCTGATAAATAAGAAAAAGAACCGTCAGCTACGGCATCACAATTCATCTGATATCTTCCTTTCAGCCCATTAAAGAAGTGTTGAACCTTTGTTACCAAGTCAAAATAGGAAGAAGGACATCTCCTCAAAAGCAAATTATATCTTTCCCAAGCCTCATTACAAGACTCATCATCAGTTTGCTTGAAGGAAGTTACGGCGACCTTCATCCGTGCCGCTTTCTGAGGAGGAAAGAATCTTGCGAGGAATATCTGAGCCATCTGTTCCCAAGTAGTGATGCTCGCACGATCCAAGTGTAAGTCCAACCAATCGCGTGCTTTATCCCAAAGAGAGAATGGGAATAGCCGCAAACGAAGGGCGTCTTATGACATTTCTGGATATTTGAACATGTTGCAAGCCTCCAAGAAGTGAGTGATGTGCCAGTGAGGGCCTTGGTGTGGATTCCCATCAAATTGTTCTCTTTGCACCATATGTATAGCATATTCCCTCATCTGAAGTGAATTAGCCGTGATGGGAAGCTTGACAACACTAGAAACACAATCATCCAAGTTAGGAAGATTGTACTCATAAAGGGGCTTGTAAGGAGGAGGAGGAGGTGGTGGATTTTCTTCCGCCATCTCTTCAAGATTGATGGGTTGGTTTGTTTCAAGCCTCCTCCTCTTTTTAAATTCCTTCCTCAACCTCTTCTCGGTCTTGGTGATCTCGGGATCAAATAGCAAGTTCTCCGGGGGACAGGTACCTCGCATACACAAAAACAAGGAAAGACTAAGTGGATCAAAGAAGTAAAAATAGATAAAATTGCAGAAAGTTAAATTAAAAATGGCTTAATCAAAAGAAACAAATTCCCTAAAATTTGGAAAATTGTTTGTGCCAATTCCCGGCAACGGCGCCAAAAACTTGATGACGATCCGGCAAGTGTACCGTTTCGTTGCAAGTAATAAAACACGGTAAGTAAATGTCGAGGTCGAACTCAATGATTGGAAGACCAATTTAACCAACTTAATAAGGAATTTCGAAGCGTTTGACCAAGTCAAAGAGAAGTGGTTATTAAGAGAGAGAAAATTAAATCAAAGATTGAAACAATTAATTAAAGATACTAAAAGATTGTGATGAGATTTGATTATAACTAAGGCTCTAAGGTTACGAATTCACCTACCCTATCAAGAAAGTTACCCGATTGTTTTATCTCCTTATCCCTAGTTTCAATTTAATTTCTTGTCAACCGGGAACCCTCAATTATCCTAATGTCACTTCTGATTTTCAAAAGGAAATATTTACAATTACAAGTCGTCAATTTCTCAATTTATTCAACCCCCAACTAGATTAATTAAGATCTTGGTTCCCTATAGCGAGTGCACCGCTTTCCTATTCTATCCCTAGTAATGTTCAAACGGTGTTCATAGTTCAAGTCCTAAGCACGAATTGCTTCCCAGCTTCAACGCACTAGACTAGTTAACCACTGGCCACATGATTAATGCAAACAAAACAGAATTAAAGAACAAGAAAAGAGACAAGGGTATAAGAAAATATTACTTGGATAAACTATGCCATCAGAGGTGGCTTCATCGTTCCCTTAGAAAGAAGGATTAATTCCTCATAGAGACAAAAACAATGAAAAAAGTAATAAAAGCATTCATCCTTCAAGAACCGACTCAAAACACACTACACAGCTCCAAGCAAACTAGGATTACACTTTTCCAATCAAAAACTGCTCCCATTGACCTAAAACAAGCTACTTATAAGGTTTGGAATCTGCGCGCGCTCGCGGGGCGAGCAAGGATTCGCAAGGCGAATCTTAAGTTGGCGCCAGTTCAAATTTGGACTTCTCGTGAGGCGAGACAAGGTTCGCGAGGCGAGGAAGAATGATCTTCATTTCACTGAGCCTGGATCGCGAGGCGAGGCTGAATGGTTGCCTGTTCCTTCTTGATCTGCTCCTCTGGCTCGCGAGGCGAGCTTCTGTTCTCGAGGTGAATAGCCAATTTTTGTCTTTTTGCCTGTTTCCTTTATTTTTCCTAACTTCCTTGAGCTTCACTTTTAACCTGGAATTAAAAGTAGCATTAAATGCTTTATTTTGATAAGAAACTAAAAGAAATTACTAAAATTATCCGTAAGACTAAAGGAAATTGCTTGTGATAAATTAAAGTCAAATTTGAGCTAAAACTAGAATGAACTCGCACTATTAGTATAAAAAATGAGGTCTTTCTAGTCATAAAACTAGATGAACCAATGGTTTATCAGCCGTCGATGGAGCGGTGCCAGCGGTGGATCGACACAGGCGGTGGAGCAGAGTGGGTCGTGGACAGAACGTGGAAAAGTTCGAAAATTGGGAAGCATGGGTCTTTGCTTTCTAAGTTTTTCATGTTTTTTTTAAAAAAAATGAGGGCATCGGATTGATCCGACGGCTCATAAGCAACCAAAGGCACCTGACGTTACACGCCACAACGTCAGGGAATTCGAACCTGGAAATGAGGGCACCTTGTTAGAAACATGTGGCACAGGAAACTATGAATATATGAATATACGGTTATATTTTAACTAGCACCTTTCTTACCATAAATATATTATAATATGGTTTTTCTCATTTCATTGTATAGCTAAACGATATATATATATAGATTGAGACTTTCAGTTGAGAACAACTTAATGGTTTTCACTTCCTCAAAAAGGAGGGGGGAAACCACAATGTAATTACTATATAGTTCCTCAATCTTGTGGTATATACGAGATGGAGTGCCAAGATGAGTATTGGTAGTTGAAAGAGCTATGTTATTTGTACAATTTTTATGGACATCTAAGTAATATTCATACTTACAATTGCATACTATATATCTATTCTATCTCAAAATACAATGCATCTCCATTCCACTCACACTCACATCAATCTATGATATCTATACGGGTGTCCAAATTCGGATGTAAAAAAAACATAAGTGTAGTTGAAAGCACATTATCTTTCTTTAACGAATCCAAGTAAAGCCAATGGAAGACAGTTAAGCAACTTAAAATCCCTGTTTAGTTTTGATGTCCAGTATATATCTAGCTGTAAAACGAGTTGATCACAACAAATAAAAAATGTCTAACGGGTTGGTCCTTGTTGTTTAGACCTGATCCCAGGTTGGTTTTAAACAAGGAATTAATAATTGGTCAATCCAATTCATTTAAGCTTGTAAGTGTAACTGTGGAATTAAGCGGACTGCTCAAAGAAAGCACATATTAATAAGAAATTAGTTTGGGTAATCGTAATGAGTGTATTTAATAATTTTAAATAAGGTAATTATTCATTAAAAAAAAACTAAGTGTATCTCTTCTCACTATATTGAAAACACAATTTTCCATAAAAATCTACTTTCTTAGATTTCTTAAATAATGTCTCATTAGCATTTGCTATCAGTTTTGATATATGGTATTGATAAAGATTTTTTTTTTTTTTTTATGAATCAATCACAAATCATCTTATATGTGACTTTTAAGATAGTTATAATAAAAGCTTAACATTTTTTATGATGCAATAACTTATAGTTGTTTGACAGTATAAAAAAAATTTATGTCGAAAGTGATACCAATTAAAATCTTATTATTAATTCAAAAAGCATGTCTTTTTTTTTTTGGTACCACCGGGAAAAAACAAGAAGCAAAAGGCAAAACTAACCCCTCCTAAAGAGGGTTCCTATAGCATCAGTAAATAGATGAGTGGAGAGGGGCTGCAAAATATCGAAGCCTGGACGATCTGATAGTCCGCGCAAGCACGAGTTCATGAAACACATGCACAATCTGGACTTCTCATCAGAAGACGAAATCCGGAAATGATAAAGCCATGAAGATGGAATGTTTCCCCACCTCCATTTACCACAACTACCTTTTAAAACCCGAAGCCCATTCACCATCAGAACCTCTTAGAAGACCTCCAAAACCAGTTGGCCCAGGGTTACCAAGAGAGCTCCCATCCACATTCACCTTCACGGTACCTAACGGAGGAGGTACTAGTACAAAATATGTTTTTAACATTGGAGATTTCACATCAATTTTTATAAAACCGATGTATAAAATGAGGTGGTGATATTTTTGAAATTAAAAGCAAAGGATTCCACATCGGTTTCATAAATAACCGATGTGTGAATATTTTTCACATCGGTTGTATTTTAACCGATGTCTAAAATTAAAACAAAAAAATTTAAAATTTAAAATTTTTATCTTTCCACATCGGTTCTTTTAGAACCGATGTCTAATATATAGATTAACCACATCGGTTGTATTATAACCGATGTATAAAATTAAAACAAAAAAGTTTAAAATTTAAAATTTTATCTTTCCACATCGGTTCCTGTTAAACCGATGTCTAATATATATTAACCACATCAATTTATACATAACCGATGTCAAAAATTAAAAAAAAATGAAAATTTAAATTAAATCGTAAGTTTCTACATCGGTTACTAGAGAACCGATGTGAAATATGACTAACCACATCGGTTCTTGGACAACCGATGTGTAATATTTGACAAAACCCTACTATTTATTTCTATTTTCATTCCCTCCGTCTGTCACGCGCCCTTTTCCTTTGTTTTTACTCTGCTCTTCCATTACCGGCCACCACCTCCATCCTTAAATTCCTCCACACTGCATGTTCGCTCTTCCATTACCGGCCACCACCTCCATCCTTAAATTTCTCCACACTGCATGTTCGCATCCTTCGACTGCGGTGAGTGAACCATGTTCGCCTCCTTCGACTGTGCCATCCTTCGTTACTCTTTTGTCTCTCTCTGTGGGATGAGAAGAAAGAACCAACTCAGTCATTTCCCTCTTTGATTCTTATTCGTGTGAGTGAGTCAGACCACGACTTTGGGACTAGATAACTTCACTTTCCCTTTTGTTCTCAAGGCATGTGCTAGGCCTTGCAATTCCAACTGTGTATAAACCTTCGTTCCCTCTTGGTTATGGCTGGTTTCGATTGTGACATGTTTGTTAAGACTAGTCTTGTTTGTTTATATTCGAAATGCATGTACTTGCAGGATGCACAAAAGTTGTTTGATGATATTCCTGAAAAAATGTTGTTTCTTGGACTGCCATCATTTGTGGGTATATTGAGTCTGGGCATTATAAAGAAGGTATTGATTTGTTTAGAGGGTTGTTGGAGATAGTTTTACTCTTCTTATTCATGTTTTATATGCATGTACAAACGTTAGGGGATATAGTGAATGGACAATGGATAGATAGGTATATGAGTGAGAGTGGTTTGCACATGAATGTCTTTGTGACCACCTCTTTAGTTGATATATATCTATGCAAATGGGAAAATGTGCAAGTATGAAAGTTGCACCTCATGTCTTTGATGCAATGCTTGAGGTTTGCTAATGCACAAGTTCAAATGGAAAAGATAACATTGTTTATGTTTAATAATTAATTTTCTTATTATTATTATTATTATTGTTGTTGTTGTTGTTGTTGTTGTTGTTGTTGTTATTGTTATTTTGATTGAGTTTATGTTCTTTAGCGGATTGTGTTGTTTGTTTGTGGCCTAGAATAATGTGCTTGTAACTAGCACATTGCACTCATTACAGTACTCACAATGCACACATTACAGATGCAAGAACACGAGACTCTTACAATGGAACTGTTCTGCAACTCATTTTCATGTATACCTCTTGGATGAATGATTTTGTATGCAGTTATGCCCTTAGAATCTGTAATTCTGCAGCTGATGCAAATTTGTAAAAACTAATAACTCTTCAATAATTTGTATGTTGAGAATAACTTGATGACTAAGTTGGTGATTTAACCATAAATTATTAAACTCTTCAATAATTTCATATTATACCCATAAAGTAACACGGTCACGACCTGTTCTTTATCTCGTGTGTTTTTTACCTTGCTTTACTTTTGTTCCATTTCTAGAACTCATGTAAAGCATTGAGTTTTTCATGAGTTAGCTAGCCATATATCATTATCAATCAGGCCTTGGTGACACGTTTGTTTATACTTGACATTATGTGTACAGGCTTCCTTGATTCATTATGTTTTTTGGGGAAGGATTAACATCACATGCTTGGTTGTTGAAAAGGTCTATGATGCACACCAAGTGCTTGATAAAATGGCTCAATGAGGATTATTGCTATTTTTATACCACATGGTCTAATGAAAGGAAGTGTCAGGTATCACTGCAATATGCACCAAAAATACATGGCAGGAAGGGAAACTTTGTGTTTTCTTAAGGAGAATAAAGGATATATATAGTTTTTGTCATGATAGTTCTATTAATGCAAACCACATGTTGCATGGTGAAAGGCGTCGGGTTATTAGATGAATTATTCCTAACGTAAGATATTTATTAGTTCAAACGCTTCAAATGCAGTGGGTATAATTATTGATTTCTATTTAATTCCTCATATTCTAATTGGGTTTCATTTGTACGTAGTCCCGTATATAACGTGGATCATGGGAATGTGGATACTATGTGATGAAGTGGATGGTCGAAATTATCGCCTTCAGGATCACTGAAAGATGGCACGAGGTAAATGTTAATTGGTAACAATTAGAAGTAACAATTATAAATTCGTTATATGTTTTATATTAGTTTATTACTTAAAAGATATAATCTTTTGTCCAATTAAACTTGAAGATATTCAACAATCCGACTCCATTATCTGATGCCGACATCAATAACATAAGGAGGCGTTGGGCAACTTTCTTTCTTGAAGTGTACCAACCATAGTTTGTATGTAGTTAGTTTAAAAACTTATCATGTACTAGCTATAGTGTACTTTTGACTGATATATATTTTGATATGAAATCTATAATATATCATGTAGCTTTTTGGTTTCTAATTATCTTTGTTGTCTGAATATAGTTGAACATATGTATTGTTCGTAATAAATTTAGTATATATTAATTTAGTGTGTTTTTGTTGTACAAAAGTGATTGTGTTGAGAATATTTAGAATATGTTATACTGATATTGATCTGGATTACTGAAACAGGGGAAATAAATGATAGAAATATAAAAAGAGTTTTTTTTAAAAAAATGAGACTTTTCATATCGATTATACAAAAATTGATGTGGAAAGTTCACTTTTCACATGGGTTATTTAAAAACCGATGTGGAAACTTTCCACATCGGTTTTGTAATAACCCATGAGAAAAATGAACTTTCCACATCGATTATTTAGAAAACCGATGTTAAAAGTGTACTTTAGACATCGGTTTTAAAACCGATGTGAAAAGTATCAATAAATAACATCGGTCGTTTCAACATCAGTTTGAAAACCAATATGAAAAGCCAAAAATAACCGATGTGGGATCTCTTTTCTACACTAGTGAGGACACCAACCAATCATGACTGGCTGGTTACTAGGGCTAATGACTTTAGAAATTACATTGTGAAAAATGCATCAAAATTGGGAAAGCATCAATGTTCATCTTACATGATCCAATTAGAGTGCGAATAATGTCCCTACATTGTCCCAATCACCATTTTATGTGTCAAAGTATATTTTATCTTTATTTAGTCCCTCATTTGTTTTTCTTTTATTTCACGCAATCATCCTCCAGGTTTTTTCATAAATTTTCAAAAAAATTAACCATCTAATTTAAATTTAATCAAGATTATACCTAATGTTATGAACACATGAAAAATCACCATACTAAAACTAAAGGTCAATCAAAATGTATATTCCCCAAGTCAGATAACATGCAGGCCATTTCACATGCTGATGGGTGTGGCAAACTAAATGCTAAATATTTAAATAATAAAATAATAAAGGCTTATTGCACTTTTGGTCCTCCTAATATTTTGGTCCTGTACTTTTTTTTAAACATTTGGTCCCCCTATTTTTTCAATGTTGTAAATTCGGTCATTTCTTTCAATGTCTGTCAATTTTTCAATGATTAACAGAGAGGAATCACTGTTTTAAGCACATCGAACCTCTTATTGAGATTCTGTTAAACAAAGGTCCTGAAAAGTAGGGTCAAAACCAGTAAATAGCTAAGAGGAAACATTGAATCATGTTGAATCAGAGAGTCAGAGGAGGGAGAACCTCAACCAGAGATTCTTAGTGCTTAGAGGAGTGATTCCTATATCATTATTGGAAAAATTCACAGACATTGGACAAAAGGAACGAATTTGCAATATTGAAAAATTAGGATGATCAAATGTACACAAAGAGTTATAGATACCAAAATCGCACATAATCAATAATGGAAAAATCAAAAGTGCAATTAATTCAATAATAAAACAGTTGTGTTATTTGCACACCCGGATGAGACACCTTGGTTAATCACGTACAAATATTTGGTTAATTCGGTTCATTATATGGTTAATGGGTCATCTGAAGCTTATTTCCCCTAACCATATAAATATTTGGTTAATCACATGTAAATATCTGGTTAATTCAGTTTTTTATATGATTAATGGGTCATGTGATTAACCATATAATGAAATGAATTAATCAAATATTTGCATGTGATTAACCAATGTGTTGCTAGAGGTGTCCCAAATGGATTTTCAAAAAACATTTCTCATAATAAAACATGCACATGAGAGACAATTTGGGCACATTACACCAGAAAGCATTCTCAAACATGTCAAAACTCAAAAGTGCATGTAATTGCGTTCTTGACGCCTTTGGAAAGTGAAGCCCATGTTGATGTCGGCAATTAGGCTCATCCATACCTTTACACAAGTTTACTACGATAACTCCGATATCGGCTTTTTGATTAAATCGGGTTCTTTTTAAAACTATTTGGGTTTAGGGTTGTTAAAAACTATTTACCAATAGGGGGTCGTTTTGAAAATTTTATTATTTTTGGGTCTGAAGGGTAAAATGCGCCCCTGCAGTTGGCGTCTTTGACATTAAAAAAAAAAATAAAAAAAATTAAAAGGGGAGGCGCAATTTGCAGTTGC
This sequence comes from Sophora flavescens, assembly GCA_030762895.1. Taxonomy (NCBI): domain Eukaryota; kingdom Viridiplantae; phylum Streptophyta; class Magnoliopsida; order Fabales; family Fabaceae; genus Sophora; species Sophora flavescens. Next base: position 289,173,294 of record CM061062.1, read on the forward strand.
GTCCTCCCCAGCACTTGATGAGCGCTCACTGTGAAAGGGCAGCCCGTCTTCCTTTTTTTTTTTTTTTTTTTTGAATTTTGACTTTTTTTAAAAAGATAAAAAAAATTATTTATAAAAAAACTCATTCACCAAATAATGGTAACGATTCACGGATATTTGTACCGATTCACGGATATTTGTACATACTTAAAAAAAAATTATTTCTCAAAAAAACTCATTCACTGAGATAATGAATCGAATTCACCGGATATTTATATCCGATTCACCATATATTTGCACATACTTAACCAAAAAAATTATTTCTCAAAAAAACCATTCACGGATAATGAGTTGACCATATCTAATCCTCTAATCCTAATAAATGAATCCCTTCGATCAAGCAACCAACAAACAAAAAAAATAAAATAATAGAAAATAATAAAATAACCAAAAAAACAGACAAAATAATATAATAATTGTAATAAAAAAAATCCCAAATATTTGTGAGGCCGCCACCTCGGCTTCAGGGAGGCACAAAAAATAATAGCAATAACAATTTACACCAATAAATATTTATCAATTATTACGAGAGTAAAAAAATTTATTTGGTGAGAGCATTGCAGAGTCACATACAGAGGTTTGCTTACAACCATTTTGTCATTCATCTCCAAGAGCTACCACACAATAAAGGGAAAAGAAATCATGTTAAAAATGATTTCTTTTCCCTTTATTGTGTGGTAGCTCTTGGAGATGAATGGCAAAATGGTTGTAAGCAAACCTCTGTATGTGACTCTGCAATGCTCTCACCAAATAATTTTTTTACTACTGTGAATAATTGATGAATATTTATTGGTGTAAATTGTTATTGCTATTATTTTTTGTGCCTCTGAAGTGGCGAGGTGACGGCCTCACAAATATTTGGGATTTTTTTATTTCAATTATTATATTATTTTGTTGCTTTTATTGGTTATTTTATTATTTTCTATTATTTTATTTATTTTGTTTGTTGGTTGCTTGATCGGAAGGATTCATTTATTAGGATTAGAGGATTAGATATGGTCAACTCATTATCCGTGAATGGTTTTTTTGAGAAATAATTTTTTTGGTTAAGTATGTGCAAATATATGGTGAATCGGGTATAAATATCTCGTGAATTCATTCATTATCCGTGAATGAGTTTTTTTGAGAAATAAATTTTTTTGGTTAAGTATGTACAAATATCTGGTGAATCGGGTACAAATATCTGGTGAATTCAGTTCATTATTTGGTGAATGAGCTTTTTTATAAATAAATTTTTATCTTTTTAAAAAAATTCAAAATTCAAAATTCAAAAAAAATAAAAAAAGGAAAGGCTGCACATGCGATAGCGCATCTTAGTGAGCGGGGGAGGACGCCACCGCCAAATGCGCTCCCCTTTCAATTTTTTTAAAGTCAAAGACGCCAACTGCAGTGGCGCCTTTGACCCGTCAGACCCAAAAATAATAAAATATTCAAAACGACCCCCCATTGATAAATAGTTTCAGAACAACCCTAAACTGGTAAATAGTTTCTAAAAGGAACCCAGTTTGGTCAAAAAGCCCTCCGATCTCATTCTACTACATATGAACTCGTTGCTCTATATAGTCTATACCAAATACCAACGTATAGTTGCTTGATCTATGATATGGTGCACTTCATCGTAATATATATTATTATTTTTTATTTGGATCTAACTCAATCTCACAAAATCCGTTTATAAAATGAGGATTGTCCAATAACATTAACATTAACATTATTCTTACGAACTGTAACACTTCTCAATATTTCAAATACATAATTTCCAATACAAGTTTATCTTTTCTTTTCTTTTCTTTTTTTTAAATTTTGTAATCATAGCCCTTAGGGCCTTTTTTTTATATATCAAGTGGTTGTGATTTTTGTTGTTATACTAATACATATCTTCAAGGAGGGGCGGATCCACGTTACATTGAACGTGTGCACATGCACCCTCTCAGAATTTTTTTTATAAAAAAATTATAACTATCTTGCATATTTTTTTTGCCCCCCATAATTTATAAACTTGCACCCATGCTTCTGATTTATCTCACTCAATAGGACCACTCTGTTAGCCCAAGTGGTCTCTAACAAGCGTTGGAATCTTAGAGGGGGTGAATATGATTCAAAAGATTTTCGCAAACTTTTCAAAAACTTTTGTTGTATGAATGCATAACGTATTTAACAAGAGCACGTGGTGAATCTTTAGATGACGTAAGGGTAAATGAATTGAAGATTAAAGAAGATTATAACAAATGCAATTGAATTCTATATCAATTAAACCCTAATATGTAAAGAAAGATTGAAATTAAAGAGAGAAGGGTTAAGGAGAATTGCAAACCGATATTTTTACTGGTTCAATCATAATTTTTTGTAATCTACGTCCAGTCTCACACCCACCGATATGAGAGTTCCTTCATTAATCAGGATCTTGAGTACAACGTTCAAGAAATTTTATACCAGAGATACCCACTCTGCAACCTACACACAATCAGGGATTCCACACCCTGAATCCAACCCAGAAGAAGATCCCTCACTTCTTCCAAACCAAGAACGTCAAAAACAAGAGAGTAGAAGAGGTTTGAATCACTCTTGAAAATGAGAAATTACAACTTGAAGCTCTAATGATCACAATGAAAGATTGCGACGCAAGGATCTTGTGAGATTTCATGTTATTTTGAGTTTGTGAAATGATAGCTAACGATCGTGAACAAGAGAGATGAATAGGTCTATTTATTTGGGATGTTTGTTACGTTAAAAACCAGATCTGACAGCTGTGAATCGATTCACAGAAGGCTGAATCAGCTTGAATCTATTCATGAATCTATTCACAGAGACTGATACTTCGTGAATCTATTCATGAATCTATTCAGAGACTAAAACATCTTGAATCCATTCATGAATCTATTCACAGAGAGTAAAATGCATTGAATCTATTCACACCAATAAGTGAATCTATTCACGGCATATTTACACTAAGGTTTCAATCATCTTATTGGTAAATCTATTCATTTAAACTTAGTTTTTCAACACGATGAATGCATGAATGCAACTTGATTATGTTAATCTATGTTGATTTTAGTTTCATTTTATAAGCTTCTCATTCAAACATCTTATATGATGTTACAAAGTACTAATAAAAATATAAACCATTTAGAACTACCCTTTGTAGATGTAAGTCTTCAAAACTTGATCTGTTTGACATGTTGTCCTTTGTCATCTTCGAAACTTTGAACTTCAAATATCCAAGTCATACTTGGGGAATGCGTTCATTCACACACTCTTCACATAAAAGCAAGACTTTTGGGTCCATCATTGCTCCATCTTGAACCACCCTTCTTCTTCACACGACTGCAAGAGTTGTTCCTCGCCTACAGGACCTTCCTCCTACACGGCCATGGTGGTGTTACAGACTTACAGCACCCTTCTCTGTTTCTGCGCAGCCAACAGGGGGCTCTTGTTGCCTCTTCTTCATTTTAGGGTTTTGGCAACTTGAGGCCATTATACTTTAATTTTTACAACCCACAGCCCATTTTTGCTGTTATTTGAATGGGCTCAGTCCATTACTTTTTTTTGGTGCTGTTATATCTATGTCCAAGTATTCAAGCAGTCCCCAACCACAGTGCCTCTAGAATTACAGTTCTTTGGTTTATAAAAGAATAATAACTAGTTTTTTAATAACCTTTGCTATGTTAAAGTAAAACAATATTCAACCAAACAGTTGGACATAAGTGGTTAATGTGCTGCTGTTAAGGACGAATGGTTCGTGATTTGCACGAGTTCGATCATTAGCAGCAACAACTCTTGACCAGGTTTTACTTATCTCCCGATCGAAAAAAAAAAAAGGTAAAACAATATTCATACCAAATGAAATCTATTTATCTATTTACTGTATAATAAAATTAGGTGCTTCTTGAACACGTGTCACTCCCTTGAAAAAAAATTCCCGCTCAAAACAACTCTTACCAGCCTCCACTCTCATTCACACCCACCATCTTAATTGTTCTGACTCTACTACTACATATCTATTGCTATAATATTATTATTATATTATATATCTATTATTATAAAAGCTTTTGTTTTTTTCTTTGTGATCAGAGGATGCGTATGAATAGAGAGATGGTACATATTTATTGCAATATTATTATTATTATTATTATTATTATATAATCTTTTGCTTTTTTCTTTGTGATAAGATGATGCTTTTTTCTTCAAAACCCTCTTATCTGTTTATTCCTACAAAATTAACTTCTGAATAAATATTATTAAATTATAGAAATAACTTCATAACATTTTTTGTAATTTACTATATAAAGGTGATTTTTTTCATCACAAAATAAAATAGATTATCTTAAAATTGTTTTTAGCAAACATACCCAAACAAAAGCAGATTCTGATTATAATAAATTATTATGATAATCAATTATATCAGCGTAATCAAGTTTTTACAGCTTTCCTAAACACATTATTAATGGTTCTTAGGCATCGAAACAATTATTTAAAACCCATGAATCAAACATTACAAGGAGATGAAAAAAAAAATAGCTTTAAAATACTGTCAATTATACGTTGTTCATAAATGTTGTCAAAATTTGTGTCCAAATATCATTATTGTAATTTTTATATCCATTTTTCCAGCTTAAGCTAAGTGGCATCATTATGTTTGGGAAAGCTGGATTATTACCATTTCATTTGTTTTATCCCCAAAGAGTTGTTTTCAGAATAATCTAACATGTTGACACCTTGCTTAAATTTATAAAAAGTTTTTTTTTGAGAAAAACGTTGTTTTATGTCATTAACTTTGTTTTACCTTAAGATTGTTGTGATTTGATTATTTTTCATTGTTTTTTTTGCATCAACTTTGTTTTGCTTTAAGATTGTTGTGATTTGATTGATTTGATTATTTTTCATCCTCAAAACACTTTCCATGTAACTTCTAAACAAATATTATTAAATTATACAAATAACTTTTCATCAAAAAATTATACAAATAACTTCATACTATTTTCCATAATTTACTATATAAAAGTAACTTTATTTTTAAACACCTAAATGAAATAGATTATCTTAAAATCATTTTTCAGCAAATAGACCCAAACAAAAACATATTCGAATTATAATTGATTATACAAAAATCGATTATCAGCATAATCTTTTTTTCCAACTTTCCCGAAGACTATGACCATCTTTGGGAAACAACATTTCAATTGTTTTTTGTCCTTTCAGCTGTTTTATAAACAATCTATTATGTTTGGCAACCAGATTATTTTTTAAAAAAAGTTTTTTTTTTTGTAAAAAAAAACTGCTTTAGAAACATATCATAATAAGGACTCTTAGTTTTTTTTTCTTCTTCTTTAGATTATAATTTACACGCACTATTCGTCCCTATGGGTTGTAGCTCTCCACTTTTTTTCTTTAGATATAAAGCTTGCTTTTCACCAAAGTACCAATGGGTATAAACTTGAATCTACAAAGTATAACATTGATTAAAATGCTCTAAAGTTCACTGCCTTATTAGGAAATTTAAATGAAGTTTTCCTCTCTTAAATTATGGCCATGCTTTATTTTGGTCCAATAAATTATTTATATTTCAAATTGGTTCTTGATCTTATAAAAATATAATCAACGTGCCTTTGAGAAAGGTACACTATTTATTTATTTTATTTAGACATTAGTAGCTTATTCGGTTAGGGACTGCATTCCATTTTCATGTGTAACTCATCAATCATTGGGGGAGAAAATATTTAAGCTTTATAATGTAATGCAAAATATGGGATGATACCATAACTTCGACAACATAGTCATTCAAAATTTATTTAGAAAGTGAATAGTCTTAAAAAACCAGTAGATGTAGAAACCATTTTTTGTTGAACTGCTGGAAACTTTCATACCAAATAATTTGAGAAATGGATCATTTTCCCAGGATAGTGACTTATTGATGAATATTCAACATAATTATAAGGTTATATTCACATATACACAAACACTTTTTTTTCAAGCTTTCACCCAAAGAGGCAGTTGCGTTTATCTTCTTGGCTTCTTATGTTGGAAATTTTCCATTAAGAGCATGCTTTAATCTCTAATCAAAAGGTTTTTTAAGTGGAAGCCAAACAATCAAAAGTATGAAGCAAGAATAAACCGTTCTTATATCCTTTGAATCTACAACATACTAGATTACTAAGGATTTATGAATATACCCTGATCCATATGTTCCTGACATTCTTCAAAAGGGAGAACTTGATCACCAACCTTCACCGGCAATCTATCACGAACAAGGGGTTTGATCATCTTCTTGTGCAGAATACCTTGAAAATCAACATAGATGACAATGATAACAAAGATGGGTAGTGGTTGTTTTAAGGTTCTCCCTCAACCTAGATTCCTTATGTCTTAGACACTCTTCAGATGGGGAGAATAGACAGCATGCAATGTGTCATGTGTATTAGGGACCATAGACTAATCATGTTCCCATTATTCCGAAATTGGCCATCAATGACATACACTCATATTTCGCCCATATCAAATAATGAATTTAATTAATTGTCAAAATCAGAAATATGATTAGTCTTATCTCTTAATTTGATCACATATCAATTAATTTTCATAATTGATAAATAGCTAATATAATTAACTACCGATATTTACCCACATTATGATATTAGAATAAAATATTCTAACAATCTCCCACTTGTGTAAAATATTGTAATTGAGCTTGGTTGAGTTTACAAACAGGTTGAACTTGACTGAATTTACATGTAGGTTACCCATAACCGTTTTAAGGATACATCAGCTTCCTCTTGCTTACACAAATTATTTATTAGCCTCCATTATAGATGATGTACATCCTGTGTATTTTTTTTATATTAAATACTGGACACTCTGATTCCTAAATACAACATTGGAACAAAATGCATTGTTTCCATTCTAACATGAAGAAAAGGAGTTGAAAAAAATAAAACATTCTTAGATGGAATTCTTAAATGCAATGTCCCTCTAATATGCACAAACTCCTTTGCTATAAGAAAATGCATTGTTTAAATACAATATAGTATTGATTCTCTTCTTAGATGGAGAAAAACGAGTTGAAAAAAAAAACTATAAAAGATTATGGTTGTAGCTAAAAGTTTTGGTCCTCTCACAATAAGCATTTGTCATCAGACATATGACAATATGTTTGTATACAAGCATTATTTTTTTGGTTACAGATGCAAGCATTTTTATTTTGTTGTTTTTTACATATGACATTTTGTTTATAAAAAAAACTAATTGAGGTGTAGTTGTAGCGTGAGTAGAAATATTAACTCTAATGTTTAGTATAAATGGTAGGTTAAACCCTCGGGATGAATGAGCAAAATAAGGTTTAGAATGTTTGTAGAAGCAAATTAAGGTTTTCACTTTTTGTTTTTTTTTAGTTTTTAATAATTCTTATGTTTAATTATATTAAGGATTTCTTATAGCAACACAGGAGTATTTCTAGGAAATGAAAATGCTAATTATGTGGCAAGAAATGATTTCTCTTTGAATATTAATGGCTCATTATTGGTTAGTATGCTTTAAAATTTCGTGACCTTCCATATCATTTATATGTAATGCTATTGTTTATTATACATTGGAATATTCCATGTGCTTTCAAGTGTGCACGGGAAACATGTTTTGGCTTTGGATTATACATCCAGGAAGCATTGTCATGAAGATTTATACATTCAGAAAGCATGCTTTGGCTTGGATTGAGATTACCGATATAGCTTCATTGTGTATGAGCACATATCAATTTTATATTGTCATAAATTTACAAAGCACATGTAATTTCTTACAAACCGAAAAGTTGTTATATTGTTGATGTAGTCTTTGTTTTCTTCAAAACAACCGATAGTATACATAGATTTAGTATAAACAAACTTATTAGTATATAATAGATTGTTTAGGAACATGTCGTTTCCAGCATGCGTAAAACCGAAAGTGACTCGTGTGAATGCACGGGTACCTTACTAGTTGTCTGTGTGAATGAAACTACACTAGAAACTTCAAGACTTGTTGCATGAACCTTCTTTATCATTCACTGATTTCAAAACATAAAATTACCTAGAGGGCAATTATAAGATATCAATTTTCGGGAAAAAAAAAATTAATATGAGAATAAATCCTACCACTTCTGGTCCTAGCTAGGTTTCTGCGCTTAAAAAAAAACCAAAGACGTATTGCTCAAATAATTGGTATGATATTGTATGTTAGATATATTAAAATTTATGATAATAATAATTGTTAATTATTAATTATTTTGGAAATATATTGCCCCCACTTGTTCAGATCCTGGATCCGCCACTGTCTTCAAGTTTCTTTCTGATAGCAAAAAAGGAAATACCAAATTTGATATTCAAAAAGAATTGAATATTTGAAATAGCTTCTTATTTTGGGTTTTTAAAACTTGCTTCTACAATAGTCATATATATTTATGTCACTATATTTTTTTACCAATCTATATCACTATTGTTGGTGCTTTACATGACTCGAATGTTATTAATTAAACTTATTTTATATAATTTTAAAATAAAAACATTTGAAACAAAAATACAAGCTAACATGTTGAAGTCTACAAGCTACCGTTAAACGAGGGTTAATAAAAAGATTAAAGTAATATGCACTATCAGTGTAAAAGGTTTTATGCTTACATATTCACTTAAACACATACCAAGACCAGTTATAGAATCTTTTTTGAAAAAACTTGCATCAACATTGCACTTCACCACCCCAATGGAGGGGGCACTCCAAGAAACTGCAACACCTGCTGGTCGAGAAACTGGAGTTTGCAGCTTGCTGGACTGCGCAAAGCTCCATGCTGCATAGCAGAAGAATCAATGTCTTGCCAAATTAAACCTTGTCATTTCTACATTACCATAGACTCCAAATGATCATAGCAAAAGTACAGCGGTTGCTATCACTAAGTTTATCACAAACCGCAAAGAACAAGGAGGCAAAATCCTCACATTGAGTCAGCAGAGGGTCAATAACATGCCATAGAGATACTTTCAACCAACACTCTTTGGCCACATTGCAAGTTAAAAATAGGTGCCATCAACAATTTTCTAGGCCATTACTACACAAAGAGCAAAGACAGGGACAATCCACTCCCTTCATACGAAGCCTAGTTTTAGTGGGAACAACATCTCTACAAGCCCTCCATAGGAGAGATCTCACTTTGTGAGGAACATGCAAGCTCCAAAGACCCCTCCAGTCACCAACACCTTAAGATCATCTTGGTTAACAAGCTGATCCATAATCAAACGATAACCTGACCGTACAGTATATTGGCCATCGGGGGTGAGCTTCCAAACACGAGCATCACACCTAGCTAGAGGCCTCTAAAAGAGGTGTAGCAAGGATAGCATCACAATCTTCTTCATGAAACATATGGAGCATGCGTGCAATGTCGCATAATATCCCTTACCGTGAAATGTTGATCCAAAGGGCTAGCACTCGTATATGATATTTTCCTACCATCCACTAACCAAGGCTTTGACCAAAGATTTATATGAGATCCATCACCAATTTTCCACCTCAAACCCTCCTTCAACAAGACCCGGGAAGATCACATGTTACGCCAAGAAAATCTTGGATTATGACCAAGTATTGAGTCCAAAAACTCACCCCTAGGAAAATATTTAGCTTTGAGAAGTTTAGACACCATAACTTCTGGATTAGAGACAATTCTCCAACCTTGCTTTCCTAGTATTGCTAGATTGAAGGCTTCAAGATTTTTAAAGCCCAGACCACCAAATTCTTTCCTTACAGTCATTTTGTCCCATCTCAACCACTTAATACCTTTATTATTTTCTGTTTTTGAACCCCACCAGAACGAATTCATCATTTTCTCAATATCATTGCAAATGGACTGGGGAAGCAAGAACAAACTCATACAATAAGTAGGGATAGCTTGAACAACACTCTTAACAAGAACCTCCCTACCAGCTCTAGACAAAGTTCTACCAGTCCACGAGTTTATTTTCCTCCAAACCCTCTCTTTCACATAATTAAAAGTTACTTTTTTCTTTCTACCAATCATGGAGGGAAGGCCTAGATACATACCTGTACCAAGACAAACATGGACTCCAAGAATGCGGGAGAGAGTTATTCGCTTTCCATCATCAACATTTCTACTAAAAAACACTTATGACTTGCTGTAATTTATAGCTTGCCCCGAAGCAGCTTCATAGGTAGCCAAAATCCCTTTCATAGCTTCACATTCTCTATCTGAGGCACGAAGGAAAATAAAGCTATCATCAGCAAAAAACAAATGGCTAATAATCGGAGCCCCTCGACAAATTTTGATACCATGCACGTCCCCCCTAGAAACTGCTTTCTTAATAAGGGCAGAGAGTCCTTGAGCACAAATAATAAATAAGTAGCGTGAGAGGGGGTCACCTTGTCTGAGGCCTTTACCCGGGACAATGGGACCAACACCTTCATTATTAACCAGAACAAAATAATTAACAGAAGAGATGCAAAGCATAATCCAATTAATCCACCTGCTACTAAAACCAAGCTTGAGCATCATAGCTTTCAAAAAAACCCCAATCCACATGGTCATAAGCCTTGCTAATATCAATATTCAAAGCAACCTCCCCGTTAGCTCCTTTTGTCTTGCATTTCAAATAATGGATCAATTCAGAAGCCACGATTACATTGTCCAGAATAGATCTTCCTTCCACAAAAGCAGATTGCTCCTCTGAAATACATTTAACCAGGACTTTCTTTAACCTGTTAGCGAGAACTTTGGCCAAAATTTTATACAATACATTACACAGCGAGATTGGCCTATAGTCTTTCATGGAACTAGGGTTGTCAATTTTTGGAATTAAGACAATGTTTGTCTCATTAAGATTTGTAGGAAAAGCACCACTATCAATCCAAAAACAGCAAGCATTATAAACATCCTTACCACACAGGTTCCAAAAACGCTGGTAGAAAGCAAGATTAAGGCCATCCGGACCCGGGGACTTGTCAGGATGCATTTGGGAAACTGCCACATGAAACTCTTCTTTTGAAAAAGGAGCTATAAGACCCTGATTGTCATTCTCATCAAGCACTGGATCCACAACATCAATAACAGGATCATAAAAAGCTTGGCTCTCTTCAAAGAGATTATCAAAGTAGTTCTTGGCCACATTACAAAGCCCCTGCTTATCCTCAATCAGGACGCCATCATTACTCAACAATTTGTCAATACAATTCCTCCTCCTTCTAGCATTTACTGTGGCATGAAAATTGTGTTTGAGTCTCCATCCCTAAGCCAAAAATCTAATAAAATACTAATCAATTTAATCTAATATTTTTTGATTTGGATCATCTCTATTTGAATAAAAACAGGAGAGTTTCCGGTTTGATAAATCACAACCATACATGGAAAATAAAACTTAATCAATGGATTATATTATGACACATCACCATTGCCTTGAAACACACTGTTTCATTAAACAAAAATTGGTCATGCGTTCCCTCTTCCTTCTCATTTTTTCTGCCTGTTCAGTGCGTCTTGGAAACTAGCATACTGGAAAATAGAGAAATGATTCATTTTTTATCCCATACATCACGTACTCTTAAAGGTTTTCAATGGAAAAAATGATTCAATAATAACACTAATGAGGCCACTTTCCATCAATTTGTCCAAATGGTTGGTCTATTGCCTTTCGTTTATCTCTGTTTTATAGTCTCTGGATCTTCCCCTTGTATGCATTTCACTTAATCTCATTACCCTCTCACCTGCGTTCTTGGTGAAGTAACAGGAGATGATTCAGGGATCAAGTTTTGGTGAAGGCAGTTAATAAAACTAAGTGTTTTCTAAGAAGTCTAATGTGTCACATCTTGGACCATAGATGAAGATTCAATAATAAAACTACAAATGATGGATATTTCGTCTCAAAACTTTGATGAACTCAAAATGCTTATCTTGAGAACTCAAACTTAGGGTGCGTTTGGGTAAACAACTTAATTAAGAGCTTATCACGTAAGACCTTATCGCATGAGAGTTTATGCCTTAAGCGCTTAAAAGAAAGAAAAAGAAAGAAATGGACATGAGAGTATTCGAGTAGTGAAAAACACGGAGATGGTATTTAGTACATAAGCTCTTATGATAATTCCATAAGCTTCTCCCAGTGACTTATGAAAATAAGTCAAAAACTCCTTATGGGATGTCATAAGTTATTTTTATAAGCTCTGTCAAACACACTACATAAGAGCTTATGTCATCAAATAAGTTAAAAGAAGCTTAAATAAGCTCTTCCAAACGCCACCTTATTTGGATAGGTAATTAGCTTATCCTAATAAGTTACTCTCACACTATAAATGAAGGGGTACACTATAAATAAATATCCATGTTTGCTTTGAATCCCAACTGGGATAGGTAGGAATAGCATATATCCATAAAATTCTCTTTATAATTCGTATTTGGAAGAATTTGTTATACCCCATTCTAGTCAGATTTCGACTATTCGAAATTTTAACAGGAACAAGGGATAATGAAGTGCGTGTGGCTATGCATTTTTTTTCCGGTAAGTGACCATACCATAATTATCACAATAACACATTTAATTTACATAATCACGCATTATTATTAAATGCTAAATAGGCCCGTATAAAATTGGTTGTGTACCCACCAAATTGTGCGGTTTTATCCAAAAAAAAATAATCTAGCAAAAAAATAAATAAATCAAATTGTGCGACAAATAAATAGGCATGACATCGGGATTTCATAAGATTTTAATGGATTTTTTTATGACAAAAGAATCATGTGGTATTCAATCAAGACTTTTATAAAATATAAATAAGTCATGTGGTACTTAATCAGGATTATGATTATTTCTTCAAGGATTCCAAATCCACTGGTATTCAATCAAGACTTTTTATAAGTTACTAAAAATCCTCTGGTATTCAAAAGTTTACCAATTTCGATGGATTCTTTTGTATAATGGATTTTGAATGACTTTTTAGTGAAATATATGTAAGAATTAATGTCTCATGTGTGTGACAAATATTAGTGGTGGTTTAATATTTGAATGAAAGGACATATTGTTTGACATTTGAATGAATGATTATAACTTTTGGGAAGGAGTCTTATATATGAATGAAATGATATATTGCTTGATGGAAGCAATTATAAAAGGAAGGAAATGAAACATTTCCCTATCCCTGCTTAGAAAGAAAGTCTCCTAATTTCCATCAAAGTTAGAGGCATAAAGAGGAAGGAAAGGGATAGAAGAGTTTCCATTGTTGATTGAAGTTCAAGTAAAGAAGTATTAAAATTTAAGCATGGAGAAAGGTTAGTGTTTCTATTCATCCTAGTAATGAAGACTATAAATTCTTAAGATCCTTATTAATGGCTCATGTATGATAGAGTTTACATGTGATATCAGAGCATGTGTTAGGGAATTTATAGTTTTTCATTGATGATGTTTGAATTCCCTAATTTTATGAACCCTAATTTTAAATATTGGGAATTTATAAATTATGATTTTTTATTCCGCTGCACTGTGATTGTTAAAAGTATGTATGTTTCAATTATGATTCTCCCAGTGTGTTCTCAATATATGATTGGATCATTTAAAAACGTTTATTGGAAGTTCATGTACGTGATTGATTGGAACTTCAATGAATGAATTTTTTTTTAAAAAATGCCCTTTTTCAATTTGGAATTGGGATGAACGTTCTTTGTATGTCCTTTTATGAGAATTGCCTGTATCCAAAGGCTTTTACGTGATTGTTCACATCTCCCTGTACGTTTTTTCAGAGTCGTGAATTAGGAAATAATAAATGACTTTCTTATAATTCTCATTCCATTATCGATGCATCCTGGATGTGATTGTTAAGTTTTGAAATGCCTTTCAATTATCAATCTTGGATGCTTGTACATGATTTCCTTTCAAATATCAAATTTGAATAAAACTCCATGAACGTGTTTCAAAATCGGAATTAAGGAAAGGCATTTGAATGTTTATGAAGTATGTATATTTTGGGATTAAATGTATGATGGGTTTGTTAATCACCAAAGTGATCAAATCTGAAAATTTATTTAATTACAAATGAATGATAATTTATTACAATTACCCATAGAATGTGATGCTATAAATGACATGATGATTGTTAGTTTATGGGTAAATTGAAGTTCATTGTTATAAGGCATTTATGGATCACCCAAAGGTTGATTAGTTCTTATAATTGATGGACATGATTGATGGTGATGTGAATGCACTATTAGTTTTATTTATATGTCCAAAGATAGTAAATATCTCTAGTTAGTGCATATTTCATTGCTTAATAATGTTGACTTGTATCAGCATCATTATGTTTCTTGTGTATTGATGTATCACCCAAAGGAGAACATTAATGTGCATTGAATGTTTAATGTTTATTGTCTGAATTTGATTGTATGTTATTTTATGACTCAAAGCATTAATGTGAAGCATGTGTTAATTGCAGTATCTGTTCCTATGTCTTTACATTCGCATGCTACGTCTGTTCCAACATTTAATGGGCTGAACTTCTTTGAATGGAGTGAACAAATCCAATTTCACCTTAGTGTAATGGATCTTGATTTGGCTCTTCAAGTTGAGAAGCCTGCTGCTATTACTGATGCTAGTAGCAATGAAGAGAAGGCACATTTTAAGGCTTGGAAAAAGTCAAACAGACTAAGTTTGATGTTTATGCGAATGAGCATATCAAGTAACATTAAGTCTGCTCTTCCTAAAACTGAAAGTGCAAAAGAATTTATGAAGAATGTGGAAGAGCGCTCCCAAACTGCTGACAAGTCTCTTGCTGGGACATTAATGAGTACCTTAACTACCATGAAGTTTGATGGTTCTCGTACTATGCATGAGCATGTTATTGAAATGATAAATATTGTAGCAAGACTTAAGTCATTGGGAATGGAAGTTGACGAGAGTTTCCTTGTGCAGTTCATTTTGAACTCAGTACCGTCTGATTATGGTCCATTCCAAATGAACTACAACACCATGAAAGATAAATGGAATGTGCATGAATTGCACAGTATGTTGGTTCAAGAGGAAACGAGACTTAAGAATCAAGGAAGTCACTCAATCCATTATGTGAACCATCAAGGAACTGGTAAGAATACTGATAAGAAACATGGAAAGGGGAAAGGACCACTAAAGATAAATGAGTCCTCCGTTAAGATCCAGAAGAAAGGAAAGAATGACGAATGTCATTTCTGTGGGAAATCTGGACATTTCTAGAAGGATTGCCCTAAACGTAAGGCTTGGTTCGAAAAGAAAGGTGAGCTTAATGCTTATGTATGTTTCGAATCAAATTTAACTGAACTTCCTCATAATACTTGGTGGATTGATTCTGGATGTACGACTCATGTTTCTAATACGATGCAGGGATTTCTTACGATCCAAACCATAAGCCCAAATGAGAAGTTTGTATTCATGGGGAATAGAGTGAAAGTTCCAGTGGAAGCTATCGGGACTTATCGTTTGATCCTTGACACTGGACATCATTTAGATTTATTTGAAACTTTGTATGTACCTAATATTTCTCGGAATTTAGTTTCTTTGTATAAACTTGATGTTGCTGGATACTCTTTTAAGTTTGGTAATGGATGTTTCAGTTTGTATAAGCATACATTTATGATTGGATCTGGTATACTTATTGATGGTTTATATAGATTGAATCTTGATAATCTATATGCTGAAACACTTATGACCTTGCATCATAATGTTGGCACTAAACGTGGTTTAGTGAATGAACGTTCTGCTTATTTGTGGCATAAGCACTTAGGTCACATTTCCAAGGAAAGAACAGTAAGACTTATAAAGAATGAAGTCCTTCCAGATTTGGATTTTACTGACCTTAATATTTGTGTGGGTTGTATTAAAGGAAAGTAAACAAAACACACAAAGAAAGGCGCCACAAGAAGCACTCAGCTTCTTGAGATAGTTCACACTGATATATGTAGACCTTTTGATGTTAATTCTTTCGGTAAGGAAAAATATTTTATCACCTTTATTAATGATTTTTCACGTTATGGATATGTCTATTTACTGCATGAGAAGTCTCAAGCAGTGAATGCCTTAAAAATTTATGTAAATGAAGTTGAAAGGCAATTGGACAGAAAGGTGAAAATCATAAGGTCTGATAGAGGTGCTGAGTATTACGGAAGGTATGATGGAAATGGACAACACCCTGGTCCGTTTGCTAAATTCCTAGAAAAGCGTGGCATATGTGCTCAATACACAATGCCAGGTACACCACAACAAAATGGTGTATCGGAAAGGCGTAACTGAACCTTAATGGATATGGTTAGGAGTATGTTAAGTAATGCATCTTTACCCTTATCATTGTGGATGTATGCCTTAAAAACTGCCATGTATTTGTTGAACAGGGTTCCCAGTAAGGCAGTTCCAAAGACACCTTTTGAACTGTGGACTGAAAGGAAACCTAGTTTAAGGCACCTGCATGTTTGGGGTTGCCAGGTAGAAATAAGGATTTACAATCCACAAGAAAAGAAACTGGATGCAAGAACAATCAGTGGATATTTCATTGGTTATCCAGAAAAGTCTAAGGGGTTTAGATTTTATTGTCGTACCCATAGTACAAGAATTGTTGAAAATAGGAATGCTAGGTTCATCGAGAGTGGTGAAACCAGTGGGAGTGAAGCTTCACGAAATGTGGAGATTAATGAAGTAAGAATACAAGTTCCTTTTAATTGTGTTCCTACTGCTCAAGTTGTTGTTCCTCAAATTGTTGAACCCTATAATAATCAAGAAGAATAACAAATTAATGTTCCCGAGGTTGACAATGAACCTATAATAGAACAACCACGAGAAATAGCATTAAGAAGATCCCAAAGAGAAAGAAGATCTGCTATACCGAATGATTATGTGGTATATCTACAAGAGTCAGAAAATGACTTAGGAATTGATGTTGATCCAGTTTCGTTTTCACAAGCCATGAATGGTGATAATGCTGATAAATGGTTAGATGCCATGAAATATGAGCTTAAATCCATGGAACAGAATGATGTTTGGGACCTCGTAGAATTGCCTGAAGGTTGCAAGAGAGTTAGGTGTAAATGGGTCTTTAAGACTAAGCGTGACTATCATGGCAACCTTGAACGTTACAAGGCCAGAATTGTTGCTAAAGGTTTAACTCAGAAAGATGGCATTGATTACAAAGAAACGTTTTCACCAGTTTCCAAGAAAGATTCTTTCAGAATTATCATGGCATTGGTAGCTCATTATGATTTATAGTTGCATCAAATGGATGTGAAAACTGCCTTTCTAAATGGGAACTTAGAGGAAGATATTTATATGAATCAACCAATGGGATTCATAGAGAAAGGAAAGGAACACATGGTATGTAAACTTAAGAGATCAATATACGGACTTAAACAAGCTTCCCGACAATGGTATCTTAAGTTCAATGATACTGTTGTTTCTTTTGGATTTAAGGAAAACACTGTTGACCGGTGTATATATTTGAAGATCAGTGGGAGTAAGTTTATATTTCTGATTCTGTATGTTGATGATATCTTGCTTGCAACTAATGATCTTGGTCTGTTAAGTAAGACCAAGAACTTTCTCTCTAACAATTTTGAAATGAAGGATATGGGTGAGGCAAGCTATGTGATCGGAATAGAAATATTCCGGAATAAATCACTTGGATTGTTGGGTTTGTCTCAAAAAGCATATATTAATAAAGTTTTAGAGAGATTTAGGATGGACAAGTACTCAGCATCTCCTGTTCCAGTTCAGAAAGGAGACAAGTTTAGTCTCATGCAATGTCCAAAGAATGATTTGGAACGGAAACAGATGGAAAATATTCCTTATGCATCTGTTGTTGGGAGTTTGATGTATGCTCAGACATGCACGAGACCAGATATAAGTTTTGCAGTTAGAATGCACGAGACTCAATTTTCACTTTTTAAGAGCACTTTCCATGAATTTGATTTTCATCTCAACAAAGTTCCCACAAAAACATGTATGCAACATCAAAAGGTCTTTTACAGGTTGTAATGTTGCCTGACTAAAGGTAGGATATGTAAAGGATCAAGGCTAAGTCCCTAATATTTATGATAGCATAAAATGTGCAATTATAATTTTTGATCTTACTCTCAATTCTTTTTCTATTTTTCTATTTCTTTTGCTTTGGGTGGCTACAAACCTTTTTCCTTTGATAACCTTATTATTTGCTCTCTCTTCTTCTTCTTCTTCTTTTTTTTTATTTATATATACAGCCCTATGGCTTCAACCTCTTTGTCTTTTCTCTTTCTCAACCAAAATAACATGATAAACTTTGTAGCCACCCCAAACTTAGGTTCCAAACAACACTTACATTGCTAAGTTTCCATGCTCTCCTAAATCCTAAGATTGGGTTGACATGGTTTTTCCGGATTTATGGCTTGTATTGTAAGGTTATTAAGAAACAATAGGCTATTAGACTCAATGTGGCTAACTAGAGATCATGCATCAAGGTTGGTTCATATTTGGCCAAGTGGCTATTTCAATGAAAATTGCCTAGATCATTTGATGAAAACATATAAACATGCAAACCATCAAGAGATTCAAGCAAATCTGTGAAAGAACAACTTAAAAGTGATTCACACAATTAAAAACAATGTTGGAGGCTCAATTTCCTCACCTGGATATTTTTAGCAAATTATTTGACCAAGATACATCCCTAATGTGTGCATCCCTTCACCCCAAACTTGTCATAAATCATGCAATCATAATAAAATTTCTCAAAGTTCACTTTTCAATCTTTCATGGGGATCGATTTTTCAATTTTTCAAATCATTAGGGAACACATCGAGGTTTTTAATTTTTATCATATGCACTCAATTTAGGCTTAGTGCAATTATTCCCATCAAAACTTACTAAGAAGACTTTAAGACATATGCAATATTTTTTTTAATATATATTGACCAACTATTCAAATGCAACCAAAATGATTCAGAATAGAAGAAACAAAAAGAAAACAGTTGAGTTTTAGAAAGAGTTATCTCAAGGGGTCCGAGCAGACCCCACGCTCTCATTAGCCTGTCTCGCCTCTTACTTATCTTTCCTTGGTTTCTTCCTTGGTCTACTAGGCTCGGCCTCCTCATCTGGAGTTTCATCCACCTGAAAACCATCAAAACTTTGCCTCGGATTTGTCCCCTCCTGGATGAGGAACCTGGTCCCCAGGATTAGCAAGCCAAACAAACTGAGGCAACCAAACTTTTATTATTATTATTATTATTATTATTATTATTATTATTATTATTATTATTATTATTATTTATTTATTTATTTATTTATTTATTTATTTTTCACCTCGCAAGGCGAGGCTGTTCTCGCGGGGCGAGACAAAGGCCTTGAATTTTTGGCCTCTTTGTCTGGCGAGGCTGACAGCCTCCCACGGGGCAAGGCAGAGACTCCTTTTTTCTGAGGGCTCTGTCTCGCGGGGCAAATCTCTGCTCGCGAGGCGAGCCAGAGATAAAAAAACTTGCCCCTATTTTTTAGATGCAACTAAGTCCTATATGTTTCCTAATGCAAATTTTGCTAAACTAAGGACCCTATATGAAGACACTTTGTATTTTTATGACTATTTTTAGATGCAACAAAGGATATAAACCTTGGGTTGCCTCCGAAGAAGCGCTTGTTTAATGTCCCGAGCTTGACGGTATTAGCCCCCAAAGGACTAAGTCACGACGAACTCGTCATGATGCCCTCCAATTCCTTCTTCCATAAGACGAAGTTTCAACCTTTGGCCATTATCATCACATGCGTCGCTGGAGTCCTGACAGTTTTTCTTCAAGGAATCACTGGAGTGAGTTGTTTTCTTCCTAATTTTCACTCGCCAATAAGACTTCATTTTGTCTGGAAATAACTTCTTCGCAAGGATGAATGAATCATGAGTCACCACCTTAGGTTGCCTCTTTTTACCTTGACTTTCCTCATAAGCTCTCAAGCGAATTTCATTGAGCTTAATTGGATCTAGCATCCTTTTTGCACCGGCTCCCTTAATGAGTGAATCATGTTGCTTTTGCGGCTTCTCCAATTTGCTTGGGTCATCTATAATAGATCTAAGCAACTTGTCTTTATGCCCCAAGTGCTTCAGCTCATCCTTTTGCATGCTATCCTTAAAGGTGTGGGATTTTACCAACACATTATTTAGTGTTGAACCATTTTCTTCATGATTAGGAGTTGACTTGACAAGAGGCTCTACCACATCCACACTATAGCAATTAGATTTCTCCACCGGATGCTTCCCTGCTTCAAAGACCTCAAACTCCTCTTTCTCATCTTGCACCCGAAGTGTGAGCTTTCCTAGTTGCACATCAATGAGCGCCCTTCCGGTAGCCATGAAGGGTCTAGCCAATATGAGAGGAATATTGGCATCTTCATCCATGTCCAGAACCACAAAATCTGCAGGAAAAATAAACTTTCCCACCTTTACTAGCAAATCTTCAACCACCCCATAAGGGTATTTAATTGACCGGTCCGCAAGTTGGAGTGACATCATTGTGCCCTTTACTTCTTTAATTCCAAGCCTTCTCATCATGGATAGGGGCATTAAGTTTATGCTCTCCCCTAGATCACATAGTGCCTTCCCAATAGTCATCTCTCCAATGGTGCATGGTATACTAAAGGAACCTGAATCCTTCAACTTAGGAGACGCTTCCTTTGAAGGATTGCACTACACTCCTCGGTCAAAGCAATCGTTTCTTCATCAACAATATTCCACTTCTTGAAGAGAAGCTCCGTCATGAACTTGGCATAAGATGGTATTTGTTCCAAGGCTTCCGCAAAAGGAATGTTGATTTGAAGCTTGCGGAAGATATCAAGGAACTTAGAAAATTGCTTGTCTTGCACAGGCTTCTTCAATCCCTCTGGATATGGTACCTTCATGAAGGGAGGGAGATCTTGGGCTCAACCCACTTCTTTCTTCGGAATTCTTCATCCACTAATTTCAATTTCCCACCTTGCTCCGGCACCTTTTCACTAGCTACCTCATCTTCCTTAGCTTGCTCCTTCTCCTCTTGTGGTTATTCTGGAGTTTCACCTTCATTAGCCTTTGAGGGATTTCTTTTTGGTTCCAACACTTTACCACTTCTAGTGGATATGGCATTGCATTGGGCCTTGGGGTTATTCTATGTGTTAGCCGAAAAAGTGCCTGGATTGCCGACCCTATGCAAGTTGCTAGCTTCTCAATTGAGGTATCAATGTGCACTGTCAGCTTCTCAACGGTCGTGCTAGTATGACTGGCTAATTTCTCAATTGCCACTTCCCAAGTCTGCTTCCCACCATCTGTGATTTGCAATTGAGTAGGTTGAGGGAGAGCCTATTAGGTGTTGTGCTGTTGAATTCCATAGTTTGGCCTCTGATTCTGTTATCGTTGCCTGGCTAGACTACCACTAGTGTTGCTCCAAGAGAAACCCGGATGATCTCTCCTGATATTCCAATTATGCCCCTGATGGTAGTTGTTCTGCCTATTCCTCTGATAGTCATTGTGATGTGGTACCGTGTCATAGAAATTGTGACACGAATCCACATGCTCCTTATAAAGGTTACTCGGACCATATGCACTATCATGATCACCTTGACAAAAGTCACAACCCGGAGGTAAACCCTCTCTTACCGCGTTCACCTTTATCTTGTTTGTCAGTGCTTCATTCTGCTTATTCAAAAGTGTGTTCTACTCAAGAATGGATTCAATAGATGTTGTACTAAGTCCAAAAGCATTAGAAGTGCCCATATTACGGTTGCAGTCATTCCTAGACATCTTCTCAAGTAAAGCCCATGCATCATCTGCTGATAAATAAAAGAAAGAACCACCAGCTACGGCATCACAATTCATCTGATATCTTCCTTTCAGCCCATTAAAGAAGTGTTGAACCTTTGTTACCAAGTCAAAATAGAAAGAAGGACATCTCCTCAAAATCAAATTATATCTTTCCCAAGCCTCATTACAAGACTCATCATCAGTTTGCTTGAAGGAAGTTACGGCGACCTTCATCCGTGTCACTTTCTGAGGAGGAAAGAATCTTGTGAGGAATATCTGAGCCATCTGTTCCCAAGTAGTGATGCTCGCACGATCCAAGTGTAAGTCCAATCAATCGCGTTCTCTATCCCAAAAAGAGAATGGGAATAGCCGCAAATGAAGGGCGTCTTCTGACATTTCTGGATATTTGAACATGTTGCAAGCCTCCAAGAAGTGAGTGATGTGCCGGTAAGCTCAAGACCAATGGAAATTGGCATCTATAGAATTTAAAGGGCATTGCATGATCTGATGGTTCCAAATTCAATCTAGGTATGTTGACTTTGTCACCCATGTGATTCCCAGTAGCAACTTTAGCTCCAATAACATTGGTGCCTAGCTTAGTGACAACCAATCTCGTTCCATTGCACAAACCAGTAGATTGGTCAAGATTTCTCAGTAACATAACTGGAACGCCAACCTTCAATGTAAGCTTATGATTAGGAAGTCCAGAACACTTGATTTGGTTAAGAAATTCTGGAGTCAACCACTCAGAATTAAACCCATGAGTCTGCTCCATCTTACTAACACAATCTGAGCTAAGATATTCCTTCTCCTCACCAGAGAGCAGCGATAACACATAATTATTAACTTGATCTACAAACTCTAATTTTGGTACCAAAATCGCCCTATCTTCAAAAAACTTGAAATTTGATAGATTATCCAGAAGATTTGGATATATGTATAAAACGATACTTGCAATCGGATCACCAGAATCTAAGATCAACAAATCTTCAGGTGGATAAATATTAGCCTCACCATCATCATGAATACCTAGCTTCCCATCACCAATATCAAGAATCCATTGTGCAAAATCCTTGATAACTTGGTCCCCAAAAACATCTGAACTCATCCGAATCCTCATATTTTCGGTGAGTTTCAGTACTTTACGATGCTTACATAGTTTGGATGAATTAACAGTGGCCATAACAATATCATCCCTGCTTCCCTTAGGAACTACAGTTAATATTTGTCTGAAATCACCACCAAGCACGACAACCTTACCACCAAATGGTTTAGAAGAAAAATGGACATTAACAACCGCCATTATATCTTTTAAAGTCCTGTCCAATGCTTCAAAAGCCCATCTGTTCACCATAGGAGCCTCATCCCAAATGATCAATGAAGTCTCTCGAAGTAAGTCAGCTCGAAAACTCTTTTGGTTAATATTACAACATAATTCTTCATTCAATGTTAATGGAATAGCAAATTGTGAATGAGCGGTTTTTCCTCCTGGTAATAAAAGTGAAGCAATGCCGCTAGAAGCAACATTCAGGACTATCATACCATCAGCACGGAATCTATATAACAATGTTTTCCATAAGAAAGTTTTACCTGTCCCACCATAACCATCAACAAAAAAGAAACCACCAACATTGTCTACCACAGAAGCAACAACTTCATCATAGACCTTTTTTTGACCATCATTCAGTTGATCCAAACATTTAGCATGTTCAATGACCATTTCATCGCCATATCTTTGAGTTCTCTAAGCATAAAGATATTATTCAAATTGGAGAGGTCTTTAGTATAAGGGAAAGGCATAGTATCAAAATCCTTTAAAGACTTCCCATTTAAGCGTAACATTTTCTCGATCTCTACTAAACAAATCAACTTCAGTTGATCATCAGTCAAACACAATCCTAAATGTTTTTTAAAAAAAGGAAATTCATATCAACAAAGCAACTTTTGTAAATTTAATAAAAAATAATAACCTTGCACGATAACATAAACATTCTAAATCCAATATCAGTGTAACTATGACAACGAAAAAAATTTTAAAGAGACAAAAAATTATATAATATATACTATATTATACCTGGATAGTGCAGTAACTTTCGTCTTTCATACAAAATTCCATCAACTAAAAACTCCCAAGATTGTTCCCATACATTAGCTGGGTTACTCATACTATTTGACAGCAATAAAGTCACAAAAAGCCTCCTCGGATATACCCCAGAAGCTAATACTGCAACCTCACGAAGTCCATCAATAAATTCCTTATCATCAGATGATAAACCCAAGGCAGAGCATGCTTCTTGAAAGGTTGCATAAATAGTGTTATTAACAGTTCTCAAACACTCGTAACTTTTGCATCCGTTTTGTATATTAAGCAACAACCTCATGTAGTATGCTTCTCCATCTCCCACTGGCATAAAATTCAAACGACCGATCATCTGTCCTCGCTTCCTAGGACGCCATTCCCTTTCTTTAAGGAAAAATACAAACCGTGATGGAAAATCGACATAAGTTAAATCCCTACCATGAGGATATTTACGATTTGCTACCATCCATGCTTGGAACATTGTTGTCCTATTTTTATTTCGTTCGAAGATATCAGCAACAACATCGTTGTCGTTATAAACTATAGTTTGCTCCCTAGGAAGGTGAAATGTCAATCATTGAACTGGAGGCCATCTATGATGAATATCAAAGGCAAAGAGCCTCCAAGCAGACTCACAAGGAGATAAGTATCTACAATCATAATAGTTCTTTATTTCATCCTTCATTTCTAAATCAGCTGAATGCCGATCCCCATGAGTGGTAACAACTGTAACACGATCTGGCCCCTTATTAACATATTTGAATAGATATTTAATGCAATCAGACTTATTGCAATATTCAATATTAATATGGGCTTGATATCTCATCAACAACTTAGGATTGTAGGGGACAACATATTGATTATCCAAATGCACACCACCCTTAATAGTAGTTACACCAGTATCCCTTCTCTTATAAATAAGGTACCCATCATCATCAAAAGAGGTATGGTCAACAAATTTCTTTGGAAAGTACTTTGAACATTTGCCACCCTTCATGCAAGGAGAATTGCGATTTACATTATCACATGGACCATGAAGCATAAAATTTGAGACAACATTATATAACTTTGGAAACTTTGTTTTATCAGGCAACTCAGCAGAAATGATAGAGTCAATAAATTGTACCGATTTTAAGTTATCCTTTTCCTCAAGCCATAATAATATATGTGCATGCGGCAAACCTCGCTTTTGGAATTCGATAGTATATATACCTAAATATTTAGTCGACAAAAAAAAATCAAAACCAATCCATTAAAAATATGATGTATGGATGGAATAAAAATATAATCAGGAAAATTGGTAGATTATTCCTATACGTTTAATTTATTTTTCATATTGGTCCAATAAGTTTTTTATTTTGCATCTTGGTCGCATAGGCAACGTTCTTTTTTTAACATTAGTCCTTTTCGTCAAGTTAGACCTAACAGAGTAAGATCAAATGCCACGTGTCAGACTAATGTGATAGACACGTCGGGTCAAAACCGACCGCATTAGGTCAAAATTGATGGAAAGGGCCAATGTGAAAACGAAACGTAATGTGTAGAACCAATTAGAAAAATAAAAAACATATAGGACTAATATGGAAAACAAAATAATCGTATAGGACCAATCTACCTATTTTTCCAATATAATTTCTAACAATAATACCTGCAATAACTTTCCCAAAAAATTCACCCTTCTTAAAATCAGTCATCAGCTGATTTAATTTCATGTGGAACACTCTAGACGAAATGTCAGGTCTATCAGTAGGAGCAAGGCCTCTATCAGAAACACATTTAAGGATCTCATCCCACTTTGGATTACATGTGAATGTCAAAAACAAATCTGGATATCCATATCTCCTACATATTGCCATAGCATCTTGGCAATTATTAAACATATATCTATGACCACCGGTAAATGAAGATGGTAAGATTACACGTTTCCCAATGGTTGCAGCATCTACATCACCATTTTCCATAGCTTCATCAAGGTCTTTCAAAATATCACACCTTATTATATTCTGGTTGTTTTTAATAAACGTCAATCGTTGTGCTTCAAGCATTGAATAACAATCAACCACAAATTGCTGAAACAACCTTTTGCTCTTCAGTAAAATAGTTTCCTCAGTTTCTCTTTCCATCAACCTAAATGCAATGAATTCTCTTAAAGTAACATGATTTCTTCGATTTTCTGCAGTAGATACAATATGTCTAGCATAAGGAATATTGTCTTGAAAACCATCTTCCCCATATGGAAACAACAACGGATATTGTAAAGGCATAAATGAAACATTGGTCTCAGATATCCTTTGCAAATGCCCTGTTCATGTTTGTAAAATAACATCACGACCACAATCGGCATTATCAAAATCTCCGACAATAAGAGCAGCAACTTCATCCACAATTGGCAAATTATACTTTCGTGGATCAACTATACGGTTTCGAAACAATCTCAATGATACATTCACATTCTGTTCACCTTCAATAACAACCCTCACACGCCTAAAAATTTTTGCACGTTCATTAAATTCATCAACCATCTTCAACAACTCCTTAACCAAAGTTGGGTCAAGTTGTTTTTTATCTGATCCGCACCTGATATAATTTGTAACCAAAAATATATATTATTCCTACTTGTAAAGTGTGGATACAGTTAAATTATCTCACCAACATTATTCACACACACAAATATATATATATATATATATTTCATTAATCAAAAAAATATAGAAAATATAGAATAGAATGAAATCAAATATAACATAAAATGATATAGTTCTGCAAAAGCAAACATACATCCCTACCATATATATATATATATATATATATATATATATATATATATATATATATATATATATGAACAAAGTTATCAACCCATTCACATAATATGTACATATAGGAAAAATAGAAAGCAGTAATATACCTCAAATGAGATATTCGATTTGTAACTTCATTATGGGTGTCATGTATGTACAATTGTGCAAACTTTGGCATCTCTCCTTCCAATGGCAACAAACTTCCTATCCGATGATAATTTTGACCACCAAGAATAAACTGAGGGGGGCCATGCCTTGCATTATGAGGAACTTGAACTTTACCTCCCAATGAGGTAAAAGCAAACATACTATTATAAGAGCGTATATTTTCAAGAAAATGAGCACTTCTACGATCTTCTCCATTTACTAATTTCCAAAGCAACTCCGGTGGCCTCTGTAGATATTTCAGCATAACTTTCCCTTTCAGACAACATATGGAGAATTCTACACCAGACCAAATCCTATTTTTGTCAACTCGCTCCTCAAACCAAACGCGTGCTCCACAATATTGACAACAATGGCTCATCACTCCAAAATCAATATAATCTGGACAGGAAAATATATTTCAATTGATTACTCAGGTTTAATATAGAGATACACAATCTAAAACCATGACATTTTTGTATATCTAAATAGAGGACTACAAATATATCTTGATGTTCAGCTTCAAAATACAACATATAACGATTGTAGTCAACCATAGGATCTACATTTACAACTTGAAGATGCATTATGGAAAATAAAAACATTAACATTAAAAGTTAAACCCAACTAAATTTATCATATAATTAATATCGCTAAAAATCAATAGACAAATGTAATATAAAATACCTGGAGGCTTTGAAAAATCACAAAACTTTCATCGACAAACAACTTTCCGAGTAATGTTTCGTTCTTGCACACCAGATGGTTGGGTTTGCAGGTTTTTTATACTCCAAGCTTTAATGATAAAATAGATAACAGTTAGATAAGAAAAATCAATACTGTAACATCATTTATTCAAGAATAATAGCTAGAAGATATAGAAACCTTCATTTTCCTTATTATGCCGTCTCTTTTTCTCTCTAACCAAGGACAATCTCCTCTGTCTAGCTTCTTTTCCTAAAGGATTATTGACCGCGCTGTCGCCACGCGCCAAAAAGAACGAGCGTTTACAAAATAATGCAGTATAGTGCGACAACTCGGATCGTCTCTCAAGGACTCTTTAGGTGTTGTTATTATTAACAGAAAAAGTTAGAAAAAGTTAGAATTGGGGGTTTTGAGATTGGAAACTAAATTAAAGAAGCAAAACAGAAAACAAAGCAGGAAAATAGAGCAGTTACCAAATAAGCTAAAGCGATTAACCTACTGCTTTTGGTTTCCCAACTATCATCGGTTCATGCAAATTCCTAGCCCTAAGCAGATTCTAATCCCCTCCCGGTTGTAGCAATAATTCACAAGCGGACCCACTACTACAGATATATATCCCTATTCCCGAATTAAGCAAACGGGGTTAAGCACTTCGTGAACTAAGCGAACACGAAACGTACACACGCGAATTAAGCAAACGCGATTATATATAGGAACATGATATCACCGAGATAAACCAACACAACACAATATACTCCTGAATTAAGCAAACAGAAATATAAAGCATGGCATTGAAAAGAGAAAAGGAAATGAAAACAGGAAATACAAGAACCTCAAGTATGGCTAGAAGCCAATTACAGTAGATTAATCTAGGAGACTAGTTCTCCATTACAAAAGGAAAACAAAACATAACTAAAAGGAAAACAAAAGACTAACTAAGACTAGCTCAGAAACTAGCCAAAACTGGCTAATTCTGACCATCTCTTCATTTCTGCCTAAGACTGCTTATATACACGTTTCTGGAATCCAAGACCTCGCGAGGCGAAGCACTGCTCGCGAGGCGAATTACATGAAAGGTCTGCAACTCTTTGTCTTCTCGCGAGGCGAGCACATCCTTCGCGAGGCGAACTCTTCGACTTCCAATCGTTACGCCCGTGGCATTCAACACGCCCAAACCGTGATGGCTTCTGATCTTCCAATACTCGCGAGGCGAAGGAATGCTCGCGAGGCGAACGCTTCAACTTCAGAATTGCCACGGCTGTGATCTTCAACACGGGCAAGCCGTGATCGTCTCTGACTTTTTCATGGTTGCAATACTCGCGGGGCGAGAGATTATTCGCGGGGCGAGCGGCTCCAGATTTATTTTATTTTATTTTATTAACCTGAAAAACAGAAAATATAATAAGTATTTTATTTAACTCTAAATCAACTAAATTAACTTAAAAACAATTTACAGACTCAAAACACTACTTAAGGACAATCAAGTCTAATTTGGGTAAAAATGATATAAAATAAGCACAAAGCCAAGGTCTTTACTAGTTATAAAACCAGTCAACCAGAGGCTCATCAAAATACCCCAAACTTAAACTTTGCTTGTCCCCAAGCAAACTACACTCAAAAACTTAAAAAGACTCAAGACCTGGCAAGCTCAAAGGATTCAATCAACTTTCCATAGATTTCAAGCAATTTTTCAAAAGAATTTTTTTTTTCTTTCAATGTTCCCCCCTTCCAAGCAAAGTAATCCCCACATTCATTTATTCCAAACAATTGAGAATTTCATCAATCAAACAATCATTAATCTAAGCAGGGGATCTAAGTTACACACAAGAGGGAGATCACCAAATCCAAACAACTGCCTTCCTCACAAGGGAAATTTATGTTCACTCAATCGTTCAATTTGTGTCAGGCTAACAACAATTCACTCAATTTCACTTTTAAGAGCACTTCCCATAGATTTGATTTTCATCTCAAAATGGTTCCCACAGAAAACATGCAAGCAACATTAGAAGGTCTTTTATGGGTTGTAATGGGGCCTGGCTAAGGGTAGGATATACAAAAGAACTAGGCTGAAGACCCTAGGAACTAAGAGAGCATGAACTTTTTACACTTTGAATTTAAACTCAAGTTCCTTTTCCATTTTCTTTTCATTACACTTCTGGGTGGCTACAGCTCTTTTTATTTCTTTTTGGCATTTTTGTATTTTTGTATTTTTTTTCTTTTTTTTTTTTTTTACAAACATTTGTACACTTTTTTCTTTCACAAGCCTTTGGCTCCAACTTTTTTTTTCTTTTTTTTTTTTAATCCCAACAACATATTACACCTTGCAGCCACCCCAAACTTAGTTCTTGTACCCATTCTAAGATTCCATGCTCTCCTAATCCTAAGATCGGGTTAACATGGTTTTTCAGATTTTAGCTTGTAACATAAGGTTATCAAGAATTAACAAGCTAATAGGCTCAATGGGGCTAACTAGGGAACATGCATCAGGAAATGGTTATTTTTAGGCTAAGTAGCTATTTACAAGGAAAATGCCTAAATCATTTGAAGCAAACATATAATCATGCAAACCAAAAAGAGATTCAATCAAATCCAGGAAAGTGCAACTTAAAAAGTGATTTTCACACAGTTTAAAACATGTTGGAGGCTCAAAACCTCACCTGGACATTTTTTTGCAAATTATTTGACAGAGATTCTATCCCTAGTGTGTGCTTCCTATCACCCCAAACTTATCATAAATCATGCCATCATAATAAAATCTCAAAGTTCAGTTTCAATCACATGGGGATCATATTTTCTAAAATTTTTCTCAAATCCTAGGGGGAAACAGTCAACACTATCATGCAATCCATCTATGCAAATTCAACCAAATCCATCAAACTTGCCAATAAAAGACTCAACACACAAATACTCCTGAGCTTCTCAAATTATTCAGGAGCTTTATTAAAAACAAAACAGAAATAAAGCAAGGAAAAGAAAATTAAAAAGAAGAAAGGGTAAGAAAAACTCATTGAAGGGCGGTTCCACCAGGATCCCATTGCTTGTAGCATAAGTCCCACGTGGTAGCCAAAGGACTGAAATTTGTTCCATGGTCTCCTAGCTTGCAGCTTTGATATGGGAGTGAGCGTTTGACAATTACAGTGACCTCGCCCAGTGCGGCGGACTTCTCACTCCCTCTCGGGTCACAAACGACCGCTTTCTCTACAAAGTCTTCCCAATAGAATCGGGGCTCGACCTCTTGGATTGGCCATGGTGCAAAATCCAAGGGTGCAAAATCCAGAGCTTTTGGTTCCACAGGGGAAGGTGGCAAACAGTTAGAAATGGTTATCGGTGCTGCTTCAACTTCTGCAATGTCTTCATCCACTACATTAACAAATTTTTCACCTGCTATACACGCAGAAATTTCAGCACACACCAAACAAAGGTTAGAGTCAGTACATATATTACAAGAAAATGAATCAGAAAAATCTACAATGTCTGGAAATTCAGCAATTAATTCATCGTCCACCCCATTACTCTCAACACATGCATCTAAGACCAAAGATTCTTCTTTATCCTCAAGCACGGTGGAGCAAATGTTCTCATGATCCTCCTGATCTAAGTTTCCTGAAAGAAATAAACCTGCAAAACGATCTGCATTTTCTATTTTTCCTGAAAAGTATAAACCTGTAAAACATTCAACACACAAAGCAGTTCCATCACAATAACAAGCATTAGGATCAGGGGATTCAACACATAATTCATCATCAACAGAAACATTATCATCAGAATTATCATCAAAAGTATTTTCAGGAATAACCATCTGTGAATCCTTATGTTCCTCAAGAGGCTGTGGAGTTAGAATTGCAGCCGAGTTGGCGGTAACTTGATCAATTAGAGCCCACAACTTTTGAGATTCAGCTTGGTCCCTCTGTTGGGCTTCAAGATTACTTGCCTTCATTGCCTCCATCCTCTGTTGAAATTCAAGATTGTATGCCATCCGTTGATTGTTCTCTTCCATTTGTTGTAGCATTGAAGCAATCTCATCCAAGGTGCTCTGTGAAGGTTCGGAAGGTGCAGAGGTGGTCACTTGGCTAGGATAGTATGGTGGTGGCTCACTAAAATTAGGATAATACACGCAAGGTGGTGGTTCATAATAAACATTAGGCAAATATCCATACATGTAATTATCCATGGGGGAAAATAAAATTTACAGACCAGACAAAGCAGACAAAACTAATTAGCAGAGAAAAAAGTTTTTTTTTTTTTTTTCAAAAATTATTTTCTGCTAATAACAATAAAACAAGAGTCCCCGGCAACGGCGCCAATTTTTGACCGCGCTGTCGCCACGCGCCAAAAAGAACGAGCGTTTACAAAATAATGCAGTATAGTGCGACAACTCGGATCGTCTCTCAAGGACTCTTTAGGTGTTGTTATTATTAACAGAAAAAGTTAGAAAAAGTTAGAATTGGGGGTTTTGAGATTGGAAACTAAATTAAAGAAGCAAAATAGAAAACAAAGCAGGAAAATAGAGCAGTTACCAAATAAGCTAAAGCGATTAACCTACTGCTTTTGGTTTCCCAACTATCATCGGTTCATGCAAATTCCTAGCCCTAAGCAGATTCTAATCCCCTCCCGGTTGTAGCAATAATTCACAAGCGGACCCACTACTACAGATATATATCCCTATTCCCGAATTAAGCAAACGGGGTTAAGCACTTCGTGAACTAAGCGAACACGAAACGTACACACGCGAATTAAGCAAACGCGATTATATATAGGAACATGATATCACCGAGATAAACCAACACAACACAATATACTCCTGAATTAAGCAAACAGAAATATAAAGCATGGCATTGAAAAGAGAAAAGGAAATGAAAACAGGAAATACAAGAACCTCAAGTATGGCTAGAAGCCAATTACAGTAGATTAATCTAGGAGACTAGTTCTCCATTACAAAAGGAAAACAAAACATAACTAAAAGGAAAACAAAAGACTAACTAAGACTAGCTCAGAAACTAGCCAAAACTGGCTAATTCTGACCATCTCTTCATTTCTGCCTAAGACTGCTTATATACACGTTTCTGGAATCCAAGACCTCGCGAGGCGAAGCACTGCTCGCGAGGCGAATTACATGAAAGGTCTGCAACTCTTTGTCTTCTCGCGAGGCGAGCACATCCTTCGCGAGGCGAACTCTTCAGCTTCCAACTGTTACGCCCGTGGCATTCAACACGCCCAAACCGTGATGGCTTCTGATCTTCCAATACTCGCGAGGCGAAGGAATGCTCGCGAGGCGAACGCTTCAACTTCAGAATTGCCACGGCTGTGATCTTCAACACGGGCAAGCCGTGATCGTCTCTGACTTTTTCATGGTTGCAATACTCGCGGGGCGAGAGATTATTCGCGGGGCGAGCGGCTCCAGATTTATTTTATTTTATTTTATTAACCTGAAAAACAGAAAATATAATAAGTATTTTATTTAACTCTAAATCAACTAAATTAACTTAAAAACAATTTACAGACTCAAAACACTACTTAAGGACAATCAAGTCTAATTTGGGTAAAAATGATATAAAATAAGCACAAAGCCAAGGTCTTTACTAGTTATAAAACCAGTCAACCAGAGGCTCATCAATTATCACAACAATTAGTTTCCTTGTCTCTGGCAGCACTCATTATCTGTGATTACATGTAATGAGATATGCTAAAACAAAATGAATAACTATGACAAATAACCAAGAATCACATGTACAAAATAACAACTAATTCACGTACCAAGTTTGGAACCTAATTAATCAAGGTTTCCTTCATTTATTTTTACAAAACATTAAAACAGTAATACCAGTATAAAAGATTTTGAAACCATGGCAATTGGACTGTAAAGATTGCCAATGTAAGATTTTAGACACAACTAATCCTTACAGTGCTTTAAAACCACCTAAACCACATGCAGTTCACTAAATAATATTAACTCTACATGCAGTCACGAAACTATTAAACAGGATGTTATGCCATATAAGCATTTTATGTTGCATACTTGTTCTTCTACACAATGTTCCATGTCATGCGCTTGTGGTTGGTCAACAAGGGTCGTGGTACTCGGTGTCCACTTTTTCCAATAATTATCCATGCCATGTTAGGATGGTTCCCTTGGGGAAATTATCCCTTCTGTACAGACCAAGTAGCTTCATCAGAAATTTGGTGTAGCAGGAATTCTCAAAATGGTGTGGATTTTATTGGTCAATTATGATGGTTTTACAAAGATTTGGTGGTTAGTTTTGATGGTTAAGCTATGTTTCAACTATTCAACTAAGATTATGAGAACAATTGGTTGATCACATATCTTTGCTTTTGAAATTTTGCTTGTTCTTTTGTATCCCTTGTACTCTATTCAACACACTTTTGTTTGTCTAAAAAAAAATCTATGAAGAAGAAAACACAAATAACATCGTAGCAGTTTGCTAATTTATAAAATATAAACAACTGGAAAATAATGAGACAGCAAGTTAATAGAAGCACCATACAAAAAAATAGAGGCAAATGTCAGAACTTGCATATCGATAAAAAATGAAAACAACAGAACTGGACAATGTAAAAACAATATAACCCAAAAATTGTTGCTAATTTAAGAACCAAAGAAACGAAAATGACACCATATGCATATAGTAAGCAATATCTGACATTCAGGGAGATCCTTCCAACGTATTTTACAATATGGAAGCAGTGTGAAGCACCAAATCAGTTATAAGGAGGAGTTGCAAAAGTAAGATACCTGCACGTTGAATGGTATGGTTGATATTCAATGCAACCAAGTCACAGATCACCAACAAAGCATACCAACATCTCTTCTATTGTGTAGATGCAGCGATAAAAAATTCTACAAAACTGAGATAACGATCCCATCAAATAGTTTCGGCAGTGGTAACATAAAGAAGAGGCATTACAATTATAAATTATAAATTATTATAAAATGACAAAAAAAAGATGAAGCAGAGCAAGCTAGGTTGTTCTCGCTGAACAAATAGGGGGGGGGGGGGTTAGCTAAAGAAGCTATTTAATAAAATGATAATAGCTGTAAAGAAAGTACAAATAAGTAAAGCTCAAGTAAATGTCATATAGATCCAGAGTCTAGACTATGACCTTCCATCACCTTAGATAGTAGTTGGTTGCTTGTTCTTTAAATGAATGACATAATGAAAAAATAAGGAACAACAAAAAATGGTCTTCCATAGTAGGCACGTTGTCCCATTCTAATGAGGTTGCTCTTTTGGAGTGTGAAGGCATTTAATGGATGATGTTGATGCTGCTTAGCAGTGACAGGGACTGGATAAATTATGTGCTAAAGAGAATAGATTTAACGGTTAATAAGAAGGAAAAAAAGTTGTTTGTCATACTAAGAGCATAAACAATAGTTATATTTAAACAACCCAGTCCGTTGCACTTGCTGTTGGACGGGTTGGTCCCGTCCATTTCATTGGACTTGCTGTTGGATGTGGTCCAATGCTATGCAGTTGCTGTTGGACGGGGTGGTCCCGTCCATTGCATTGCATTTGCTGTTGGACACGGTCCAATCCAGTCCAGTGCGCTTGCTGTTGGACGGGGTGATCCCATCCATTGCATTGGAGTTGCTGTTGGACGAGATGGTCCCGTCCATTGCATTGCACTTGCTGATGGGCGGGGTGGTCCCGTCCATTGCTTTGGACTTGCTGTTGGACGCGGTCCAGTCCTTTGCAATTGCTGTTGGACGGCATGGTCCCGTCCCAGGCCATTGCACTTGCTGTTGGATGGGGTGATCCCGTCCATTGCATTGCATTTTCTGTTGGGCGCATGATCCCATCGATCCATTGCACTTGCTGTTGGACGCAATCCTGTCCATTGCATTGCATTTGCTGGTGGACGCAGTCCAGTCCATTACTTTGGAGTTGTTGTTGGACGCAATCCAGTCCATTGCTTTGGACTTGCTGTTGGACGCGGTCCAGTCCAGGCCGTTGCAATTGCCGTTGGACGGGCTGGTCCCGTCCATTGCATTGGGCTTGCTGTTGGACGAGGTCCAGCCCAGTGCACTTGCTGTTGGACGGGGTGATCACATCCATTGCATTGTATTTGATGTTGGGCGGGTCCATCAAGGCCATTTGCACTTCTTTGTTGGGCGGGTGATCCCGTCCATTGTATTGGAGTTGCTATTGGAGGGACTGGTCCCGTCCATTGCATTGCACTTGCTTTTGGACGGGGTGGTCCCGTCCAATGATTTGGGCTTGCTGTTGGATGCGGTCCAGTGCAGTCCTTTGCACTTGCTGTTGGACGGGATGGTCCCGTCCATTGCTAACATCACTGATAAATCAGTCCTCAAATGTATCACTATGGGAATGGATCCAATTTGTAGCCAAGCATATGATGCCAAGAGATGGTCAGTTCCTAAACAAACCTTCGACAAGACTCTTTGTCGTCCTCCTTGTTGCCTCTATCTTGACTGTATAAAATCCAAAATACACAAGCTTGTTTCTATCTCACAGAGCATTTAGATCAGATTATACTGAACACCCCATATGTATAACTGAATACACACACCTCTTCCAAAAGAGAACTGAATCTGTGCAGCAAAGGTTTCCTAACAGTATCCTGTATCCTTCCCCCCTTTCAACCAATAAACCGAAAAAGCACAATCAGTTCACCAATCATAAGCATCTCCAATGAGCTAGTATGAGCCGGGTTAGAAAACAATGGAACAGTCCAGAGTCTAACAACCCTAACCAACAGCCTGATACACTCCCTTTTGGAAACTATAGAACTGATCCTATCATAGTTACCAGCCATTGCAAAAGGAAATTATGATCACAATTTGAGAAGAACGAAATAAGTTGAAGACAAGTGCTGAGGCAAAAAGGAAACCGCCTTATTTATAGACAAACTGAAACCTAAAAGCCCAACAAAACAAAATGGGAGGGAAACCAAGGTTTTGAAAATACCGTGAAAATTAGGGTTGACCCATGCTTAATGATAAAGAATGAACGGTCAAATCAAAGGAGTCTGAATTTTTACAAAAGCATAAGTAAGTTACAGAGTATGGTCAAATCAAAAGGTAAGATAATCATGGCAAAGGTCAATATTTAAATTTATCTGATGACCTACTGTACACCTTTAGGGAGAAAAACCAAACCAGACCAGACCCAACTATATGAAACAGAAGGAAAAATTAAAAAACCAAACAATCACAAATCGGTCCCAAATCCGTATTGAACCTCCTTCATCCAGGACAAATAAACCATGTTAGTATTACCAAAGAGTTTGACCAAATCCTATACAAATCGCAAAACATCTACAACTAAATTTGTAGTACCACTAATCACATGCTAATTCCACCAAAGTTTACTATGTAGTTAATTTTTGTTTCCAAATGTCCCCATTTAGCACCCATAATCTGGACATTAAACATTAAACATTTGAGACTTCCAATCAAAATCTCTCAATATTGATTTCGTTGAGCATGGAAAAAGGAAGACATTTCCCCAATTGCTAATTCAACTCTCATCATCAAACGACCTCTTAGCAGCCATAACCTTCCATTAAGAGCAACCATGTTGACAATCCAAGCACATTCTACGATAAGAGAATTGGTAAATTAGATAATTAAGATAGAAAATATTAGAATTTAAAAAAAAATTACGTAAATTATACAAACACCAAATAAGTTTTGCAAAACAAATACTGGATTTTCTTTCAGAGTTAACAACTATCCATTGATTTCTTGTAGCCTTAACAGAGTTTGTCATGGTTAAATAAAAGGGACCCCCTCGTCCAGCAGATATAAAAGGGACAGGACTGGACGGGACCACCCCATCCACCAGCAAGTGTAATGACTGGACGGGGCCATCAGCAAGTGCAAAGATATGGACGGGACCACCCCGTCCATCAGCAAGTTCAAAGCAATGGACTGGATTACCCCGTCCAACAACAAATGCAGTGGATTGGACGGGGCCACCCCGTCCATTTGGCAAAAGCAGTGTGATGGACAGGACTTCCCCGTCCACAGCAAGTCCCATGTGATGGACGGGGCTTCCCTGTCCAACAGCAAGTCCCATGTGATGGACGGGGCTTCCCCGTCTACAGCAGGTACAAATGTGATGGACGGGGCTTCCCCGTCCAACCGTAAGTCCCATGTGATGGACGGGGCTTCCCCGTCCACAGCGAGTACAAATGTGATGGACGAGACATCCCCGTCCAACAGTAAGTCCCATATGATGGACGGGGCTGCCCCGTCCACAACAAGTACAAATGTGATGGACGGGACTTCCCCGTCCAACAGTAAGTTACAAACGTGTTGGTAAACTATCCTCTCCAACACTTCAATGTATCCGTTTTCTTTTTCTTTCAGAACAATACAAGAAGGAAAAAAAAGCTTTTCTATCTTAACATGTTTCCACTTTCTCCTGTGTCTGAAGGTATGATGGTTGACACGTCTAATCCCATTTAATACAACTTTACCCGGTCAAGCAAACAATATAATCAAAGTACCAAATATGAAAATAATAATCACAAACAAAAAGCTTACTAAAAAATGATTAAACTCCTTGAAATAAGGTGAGCCCTCCACATCAGATGTACAGTAAAAATTTATAGTCCACTTTTATATTTGTATAGAGGTACATTAAATACTAATTTTGGAAGAGTCATAACATCAACTATAATATTTATACATAGCAACAACTTAATGAAACACCAATCTCAAAAATTATATGAATCTCGTTCCAAGGATATTGAGCATATTTCCAAAATGAAGTCCAGCAGCTTATTTTATCCAGTCTCCATTGTTCTTTTTTGTTAATAATAACTACTAAGATTTCTTTATAACTATTCTAAATTAAAAGTAACTATACCAAAAAGATTAACAAAACATTAAACATTTGAGACTTCCAATCAAAATCTCTCAATATTGATTTCGTTGAGCATGGAAAAAGGAAGACATTTCCCTAATTGCTAATTCAGCTCTCATCATCAAACGACCTCTTAGCAGCCATAACCTTCCATTAAGAGCAATCATGTTGACAATCCAAGCACATCCTACCATAAGAGAATTGGTAAATTAGATAATTAAGAAAGAAAATATTAGAATTTAAAAAAATTAAGTAAATTATACTAACACCAAATAAGTTTTGCAAAACAAATACTGGATTTTCTTTCAGAGTTAAAAACTATCCATTGATTTCTTGTAGCCTTAACGGAGTTTGTCATGGTTAGATAAAAGGGACCCCCTCGTCCAGCAGATATAAAAGGGACAGGACTGGACGGGACCACCCCGTCCACCAGCAAGTGTAATGACTAGACGGGGCCATCTGCAAGTGCAAAGATATGGACGGGACCACCCCGTCCATCAGCAAGTGCAAAGCAATGGACGGGAACACCCCGTCCATCAGCAAGTGCAAAGCAATTAATGGACTGGATTACCCCGTCCAACAACAAATGCAGTGGACTGGACGGGGCCACCCCGTCCATTTGGCAAAAGCAGTGTGATGGGCGAGACTTCCCCGTCCACAGCAAGTCCCATGTGATGGACGGGGCTTCCCCGTCCAACAGCAAGTCCCATGTGATGGACGGGGCTTCCCCGTCTACAGCAGGTACAAATGTGATGGACGGGGCTTCCCCGTCCAACCGTAAGTCCCATGTGATAGACGGGGCTTCCCCATCCACAGCGAGTACAAATGTGATGGACGAGACATCCCAGCCCAACAACAAGTCCCTTGTGATGGACGGGGCTACCCCGTCCACAGTAAGTACAGATGTGATGGACGGGACTTCCCCGTCCAACAGTAAGTTACAAATGTGCTGGTAACCTATCCTCTCCAACACTTCAATGTATCCTTTTTCTTTTTCTTTCAGAACAATACAAGAAGGAAAAAAAAAAGCTTTTCTATCTTAACACGTTTTCACTTTCTCCCCTGTGTCTGAAGGTATGATGGTTGGCACGTCTAATCCCATTTAATGCAACTTTACCTGGTCAAGCAAACAATACAATCAAAGTACCAAATATGAAAATAATAATCACAACAAAAAGCTTATTAAAAATGATTAAACTCCTTGAAATAAGGTGAGCCCTCCACATCATATGTAAAGTAAAAATTTATAGTCCACTTTTATATATGTATAGATATTATATATTATATATTATTATTATTATTATTATTATTATTATTATTATTATTATTATTATTATTATTATTATTATTATATAATCTTTTACTTTTTTCTTTGTGATCAGATGATGCCTTTTTCTTCCAAACCCTATTATCTGTTTATCCCTACAAAATTAACTTCTAAATAAATATTATTAAATTATAGAAATAACTTCATACCATTTTTTGTAATTTACTATATAAAGGTGATTTTTTTGCATCACACAAATGAAATAGATCATCTTAAAATTATTTTTTAGCAAACATACCGAAACAAAAACAGATTCTGATTATAATCGATTATTGTGATAATCAATTATATAAGCGTAATCTAATTTTTACAGCTTTCCTAAACACATTATTAATGGTTCTTAGGCATCGAAACAATTATTTAAAACCCATGAATCAAACATTACAAGGAGATGAAAAAAATAGCTTTATAATACTGTCAATTATACGTTGTTCATAAATGTTGTCAAAATTTATGTTCAAATATCATTATTGTAATTTTTATAACCATTTTTCCAGCTTAAGCTAAGTGGCATCATTATGTTTGGGAAAGCTGGATTATTACCATTTCATTTGTTTTATCCCCCAAAAAGTTGTTTTCAGAATAATCTAACATGTTGACACCTAGCTTAAATTTATAAAAAAGTTTTTTTTTGATTATTTTTCATCTTCAAAACATTTTTCCCTGTAACTTTTTCATAATTTACTATATCAAAGTGATTTTATTTTTAAACACCTAAATGAAATAGATTATCTTAAAATCACTTTTCAGCAAATAGACCCAAACAAAAACATATTCGGATTATAATTGATTATACAAAAATCGATTATCAGCATAATCTTTTTTTTCCAACTTTCCCGAACACTATGACCATGTTTGGGAAACAATATTTCATATTTTTTTTTGTCCTTTCAGCTGTTTTATAAACAATCTATTATGTTTGGCAACCAGATTAATTTTTTAAAAAAGTTTTTTTTTTAAAAAAACTGCTTTAGAATTATATCATAATAAGGACAGTTAGTTTTTTTTATTCTTTAGATTATAATTTACACGCACTATTCATCCCTATAGGTTGTAGCTCTCCACTTTTTTTCTTTAGATATAAAGCTTGCTTTTCACCAAAGTACCAAACGGTATAAACTTGAATCTACAAAGTATAACGTTGATTAAAATGCTCTAAAGTTCACTGCCTTATTAGGAAATTTAAATGAAGTTTTCCTCTCTTAAATTATCGCCATGCTTTATTTTAGTCCAATAAATTATTTATATTTCAAATTGGTTCTTGATCTTATAAAAATATAATCAACGTGCCTTTGAGAAAGGTACACTATTTATTTATTTATTTTATTTAGACATTAGTAGCTTATTCGGTTAGGGACTGAATTCCATTTTCATGTGTAACTCATCAATCATTGGGGGAGAAAATATTTAAGCTTTATAATGTAATGCAAAATATGGGATGATACCATAACTTCGACAACAGTCATTCAAAATTCATTTACAAAGTGAATAGTCTTAAAAAAACCAGTAGATATAGAAACCATTTTTTGTTGAACTGCTGGAAAGTTTCATACCAAATAATTTGAGGAATGGATCATTTTCACAGGATAGTGACTTATTGATGAATATTCAACATAATTATAAGGTTATATTCACATATACACAAACACTTTTTTTTTTCCCAAGCTTTCACCCAAAGAGGCAGTTGCGTTTATCTTCTTGGCTTCTTATGTTGGAAAATTTCCGTTAAGAGCATGCTTTAATCTCTAATCAAAAGGTTTTTTAAGTGGAAGCCAAACAATCAAAAGTATGCAGCAAGAATAAACCGTTCTTATATCCATTGAATCTACAACATGATAGATTACTAAGGATTTATGAATATACCCTGATCCATATGTTCCTGAACTTGATCGTTCTTCAAAAGGGAGAACTTGATCACCAACCTTCGCCGGCAATCTATCACGAACAAGGGTTTTAATCATCTTCTTGTGCGGAATACCTTGAAAATCAACATAGATGACAATGATAACAAAGATGAGTAGTGGTTGTTTTAAGGTTCTCCCTCAACCTAGATTCCTTATGTCTTAGACACTCTTCAGATGGGGAGAATAGACAGCATGCAATGTGTCATGTGTATTAGGGACCATAGACTAATCATGTTCCCATTATTCCGAAATTGACCATCAATGACATATACTCATATTTTGCCCATATCAAATAATGAATTTAATTTATTATCAAAATCGGAAATATGATTAGTCTTATCTCTTAATTTGATCACATATCAATTAATTTTCATAATTGATAAATAGCTAATATAATTAATTACCAATATTTACCCACATTATGATATTGGAATAAAATGTTCTACTTGTGAAAAATATTGTAATTGAGCTTGGTTTAGTTTACAAACAGGTTGAACTTGACTGAATTTATATGTAGGTTACCCATAACTGTTTTAAGGTTACATCAGCTTCCTCTTGCTTACACAAATTAATTATTAGCCTCCATTATAGATGATGTACATCCTGTGTATTTTTTTTATTAAATACTGGACACTCTGATTCCTAAATACAACATTGGAACAAAATGCATTGTTTCCATTCTAACATGAAGAAAAGGAGTTGAAAAAAAAACATTCTTAGATGGAACTCTTAAATGCAATGTCCCTCTAATATGCACAAACTCCTTTTCTATAACAAAATGCATTGTTTAAATACAATATAGTATTGATTCTCTTCTTAGATGGAGAAAAACGAGTTCAAAAAAAAAAAAAACTATAAAAGATTATGGTTGTAGCTAAAAGTTTTGGTCCTCTAATAAGCATTTGTCATCAGACATATGACAATATGTTTGTATACAAGCATTATTTTTTTGGTTACATATGCAAGCATTTTTATGTTGTTGCTTTTTACATATGACATTTTGTTTATAAAAAAACTAATTGAGGTGTAGTTGTAGCGTGAGTAGAAATATTAATTCTAATGTTCAGTATAAATGGTAGGTTAAACCCTCGGGATGAATGAGCAAAATAAGGTTTATAATGTTTGTAGAAGCAAATTAAGGTTTTCTCTTTTTTTTTTTTTTTTAGTTTTTAATAATTCTTATGTTTAATTATATTAAGGATTTCTTATAGCAACACAGGAGTATTTCTAGGAAATGAAAACGCTAATTATGTGGCAAGAAATGATTTCTCTTCGAATATTAATGGCTCATTATTGGTTAGTATGCTTTAAAATTTCATCACCTTCCATATCATTTATATGTAATGCTATTGTTTATTATACATTGGAATATTCCATGTGTTTTCAAGTATGCACGGGAAACATGTTTTGGTTTTGGATTATACATCCAGGAAGCATTGTCATAAAGATTTATACATTCAGAAAGCATGTTTTGGCTTGGATTGAGATTACCGATATAGCTTCATTGTGTATGAGCATATATCAATTTCAAATTGTCATAAATGTATAAAGCACATGTAATTTCTTACGAACCGAAAAGTTGTTATATTGTTGATGTTGGGTCTTGGCACTGAAACAATTGAACAAACACAAGCAGAGCAAAACTGGCCAAGAACAATGCACTAATACAAAACCCAGAAACTAAATGTAAAACAAGATTAAGGGAGAAGAAATTAACACCAATAATTAACGTGGTTCAGCCGGTGGGGCTTACATCCACGGGGAGAGAGCAAAGCATATTCCACTATGATTAAGATGAGTACAAGATCAAGCTATGACCAAGATAGAGATTCCCTTGGCTCCTTGCTAAACCCTGTACAACATACAGCAGCAACCCAAGCCTATTTTCTCTACTATTCTCACACCCTCTTGAACTTTCTTTCCCTCACACCTAGAGAACAAAGAGAATTACAACCATATAATTTTATCTCAGCTATACAATCAGTTCTCTATATTTTTTTTTCTCTCTTTGGCCTATTCACCTACGCAAGTATATATAGACATCAGCTACAAACCCTGCATGTGCTCCTTCCAAAAGACCTGCTGCATCAGTTAGGTTGCAACCGAAATAACTGACTCTAACTAACTTTTGAAAGCTTGATTACTTGTAACTGATTTTGAGATACAACTAACAGTTGATGTAGTCTTTGTTATCTTCAAAACAACCGTTAGTATACATAGATTTAGCATAAACAAACTTATTAGTATATAATAGATTGTTTAGGAACATGTCGTTTCCAGCATACGTAAAATCGAAAGTGACCCGTACGAATGCACGGGTACCTTACTAGTTGTGTGTGCGAATGAAACTACATTAGAAACTTCAAGACTTGTTGCATGAACCTTCTTTATCATTCACTGA
Source organism: Sophora flavescens (assembly GCA_030762895.1). Taxonomy (NCBI): domain Eukaryota; kingdom Viridiplantae; phylum Streptophyta; class Magnoliopsida; order Fabales; family Fabaceae; genus Sophora; species Sophora flavescens. The sequence continues at coordinate 289,217,292 of CM061062.1, forward strand.
TTTCAAAACATAAAATTACATAGAGGGAAATTATAAGATATCAATTTTCGGAAAAAAAAATTAATATGAGAATAAATCCTACCACTTCCGATCCTAGGTTTCTGTGCTTTAAAAAAAACCAAAGACGTATTGCTCAAATAATTGGCATGATATTGTATGTTAGATATATTAAAATTTATGATAATAATAATTATTAATTATTTTGGAAATATATTGCCCCCACTAGTTCAGGATCCTGGATCCGCCACTCTCTTCAAGGTTCTTTCTGATAGCAAAAAAGGAAATACCAAATTTGATATTCAAAAAGAAGTGAATATTTGAAATAGCTTCTTATTTTGGGTTTTTAAAACTTGCTTCTACAATAGTCATATTTATCTATGTCACTATTTTTTTTACCAATCTATATCACTATTGTTGGTGCTTTACATGACTCGAATGTTATTAATTAAACTTATTTTATATAATTTTAAAATAAAAACATTTGAAACAAAAATACAAGCTAACATGTTGAAGTCTACAAGCTACCGTTAAACGAGGGTTAATAAAAAGATTAAAGTAGTATGCACTATCAGTGTAAAAGGTTTTTTGCTTATATATTCACTAACATTTTGATATCTAGAGAGAGACAACAATAATAAGAATTTGCTAAAATATTATTAGATGTCAGTATAAAACTCTTGTACACTAATAATATATAGAAATTAAACTCTTAATAAAATACTAATATATTTTTTTTGTTGAGGGAAACCAAGTTGCTTCATTTCAATATATCAAAATCAAATGTTCAATACAACTGGGAATTGAATGATAAATAGAGGGACTAGCATATAAAATAGACGTCCTATCAAGATTATGAGCGACTAGATTAGCTTGTCTCCTAGAAAACTTAACCTCAAAGTTTGTAAAATTTGGAAGTAGTTGTTTGCATTCAGGCTCAATAGAGCCAAACTCAGTAATGTTTGATTTGTCCCTGTGCACCTCCTCAACAACCTGAAAAATATCCAGCTCAAAAACCACGGCTTCAAAGCCTAGACTTGCAACCCAATGAATATTAAAACTATCCATGTTGTTCTAGCCTGAATGAAGTTGCTCATGTGGTCTGTTAAACACATACCAAGACCAGTTATAGAATCTTTTTTGAAAAAACTTGCATCAACATTGCACTTCACCACCCCAATGGAGGGGGACACTCCAAGAAACTGCAACACCTGCTGGTCGAGAAACTGGAGTTTGCAGCTTGCTGGACTGCGCAAAGCTCCATGCTGCATAGCATAAGAATCAATGTCTTGCCAAACCTTGTCATTTCTACATTTCCATAGACTCCAAATGATCATAGCAAAAGTACAGCGGTTGCTATCATTAAGTTTATCACAAACCGCAAAGAACAAGGAGGCAAAATCCTCACATTGAGTCAGCAGAGGGTCAATAACATGCCATAGAGATACTTTCAACCAACACTCTTTGGCCACATTGCAAGTTAAAAATAGGTGCCAACAATTTTCTAGGCCATTACTACACAAAGAGCAAAGACTGGGACAATCCACTCCCTTCATACGAAGCCTAGTTTTAGTGGGAACAACATCTCTACAAGCTCTCCATAGGAGAGATCTCACTTTGTGAGGAACATGCAAGCTCCAAAGACCCCTCCAGTCACCAACACCTTAAGATCATCTTGGTTAACAAGCTGATCCATAATCAAACGATAACCTGACCGTACAGTATATTGGCCATCGGGGGTGAGCTTCCAAACACGAGCATCACACCTAGCTAGAGGCCTCTAAAAGAGGTGTAGCAAGGATAGCAGCACAATCTTCTTCATGAAACATATGGAGCATGCGTGCAATGTCGCATAATATCCCTTACCGTGAAATGTTGATCCAAAGGTCTAGCACTCGTATATGATATTTTCCTACCATCCACTAACCAAGGCTTTGACCAAAGATTTATATGAGATCCATAACCAATTTTCCACCTCAAACCCTCCTTCAACAAGACCCGGGAAGATCACATGTTACGCCAAGAAAAGCTTGGATTATGACCAAGCATTGAGTCCAAAAACTCACCCCTAGGAAAATATTTAGCTTTGAGAAGTTTAGACACCATAACTTCTCGATTAGAGACAATTCTCCAAGCTTGCTTTCCTAGTATTGCTAGATTGAAGGCTTCAAGATTTTTAAAGCCCAGACCACCAAATTCTTTCCTTACATTCATTTTGTCCCATCTCAACCACTTAATACCTTTATTATTTTCTGTTTTTGAACCCCACCAGAACGAATTCATCATTTTCTCAATATCATTGCAAATGGATTGGGGAAGCAAGAACACGCTCATACAATAAGTAGGGATAGCCTGAACAACACTCTTAACAAGAACCTCCCTACCAGCTCTAGACAAAGTTCTACCAGTCCACGAGTTTATTTTCCTCCAAACCCTCTCTTTCACATGATTAAAAGTTACTTTTTTCTTTCTACCAATCATGGAGGGAAGGCCTAGATACATACCTGTACCAAGACAAACATGGACTCCAAGAATGTGGGAGAGAGTTATTCACTTTCCATCATCAACATTTCTACTAAAAAACACTTATGACTTGCTGTAATTTATAGCTTGCCCCGAAGCAGCTTCATAGGTAGCCAAAATCCCTTTCATAGCTTCACATTCTCTATCTGAGGCACGAAGGAAAATAAAGCTATCATCGGCAAAAAACAAATGACTAATAATCGGAGCCCCTCGACAAATTTTGATACCATGCACGTCCCCCCTAGCAACTGCTTTCTTAATAAGGGTAGAGAGTCCTTGAGCACAAATAATAAATAAGTAGCGTGAGAGGGGGTCACCTTGTCTGAGGCCTCTACCCGGGAAAATGGGACCAACACCTTCATTATTAACCAGAACAGAATAATTAACAGAAGAGATGCAAAGCACAATCCAATTAATCCACCTGCTACTAAAACCAAGCTTGAGCATCATAGCTTTCAAAAAAACCCAATCCACACGGTAATAAGCCTTGCTAATATCAATATTCAAAGCAACCTCCCCCTTGGCTCCTTTTGTCTTGCATTTCAAATAATGGATCAATTCAGAAGCCATGATTACATTGTCCAGAATAGATCTTCCTTCCACAAAAGCAGATTGCTCCTCTAAAATACATTTAACCAGGACTTTCTTTAACCTGTTAGCGAGAACTTTGGCCAAAATTTTATACAAAACATTACACAGCGAGATTGGCCTATAGTCTTTCATGGAACTAGGGTTGTCCATTTTTGGAATTAAGACAATGTTTGTCTCATTAAGATTTGTAGGAAAAGCACCACTATCAATCCCAAAACAGCAAGCATTATAAACATCCTTACCACACAGGTTCCAAAAACGCTGGTAGAAAGCAGGATTAAGACCATCCGGACCCGGGGACTTGTCAGGATGAATTTGGGAAACTGCCCCATGAAACTCTTCTTCTGAAAAAGGAGCTATAAGACCCTGATTGTCATTCTCATCAAGCACTGGATCCACAACATCAATAACAGGATCATAAAAAGCATGGCTCTCTTCAAAGAGATTATCAAAGTAGTTCTTGGCAACATTACAAAGCCCCTGCTTATCCTCAATCAGGACGCCAACATTACTCAACAATTTGTCAATACAATTCCTCCTCCTTCTAGTATTTGCTGTGGCATGAAAATTGTGTTTGAGTCTCCATCCCTAAGCCAAAAAGCTAATAAAATACTTATCAATTTAATCTAATATTTTTTGATTTGGATCATCTCTATTTGAATAAAAACAGGAGAGTTTCCGGTTTGATAAATCACAACCATACATGGAAAATAAAACTTAATCAATGGATTATATTATGACACATCGCCATTGCCTTGAAACACACTGTTTCATTAAACAAAAATTGGTCATGCGTTCCCTCTTCCTTCTCATTTTTTCTGCCTGTTCAGTGCGTCTTGGAAACTAGCATACTGGAAAATAGAGAAATGATTCATTTTTTATCCCATACATCACGTACTATTAAAGGTTTTCAATGGAAAAAATGATTCAATAATAACACTAATGAGGCCACTTTCCATCAATTTGTCCAAATGGTTGGTCTATTGCCTTTCGTTTATCTCTGTTTTACGGTCTCTGGATCTTCCCCTTGTATGCATTTCACTCAATCTCACTACCCTCTCACCTGCGTTCTTGGTGAAGTAACAGGAGATGATTCAGGGATCAAGTTTTGGTGAAGGCAATTAATAAAACTAAGTGTTTTCTAAGAAGTCTAATGTGTCACATCTTAGACCATAGATGAAGATTCAATAATAAAACTACAAATGATGGATGTTTCGTCTCAAAACTTTGATGAACTCAAAATGCTTATCTGGAGAACTCAAACTTATTTGGATAGGTAATTAGCTTATCCTAATAAGTTACTCTCACACTATAAATAAAGGGGTACACTATAAATAAATATCCATGTTTGCTTTGAATCACAACTGGGATAGGTAGGAATAGCATATATCCATAAAATTCTCTTTATAATTCGTATTTGGAAGAATTTGTTATACCCCATTCTAGTCAGATTTCGACTATTCGAAATTTTAACAGGAACAAGGGATAATGAAGTGCGTGTGGCTATGCATTTTTTTTTTGGTAAGTGACCATACTATAATTATCACAATAACACATTTAATTTACATAACCACGTATTATTATTAAATGCTAAAAAGGCACGTATAAAATTGGTTGTGTACCCACCAAATTGTGCAGTTCTATCCAAAAAAAAAAATTCTAGCAAAAAAAATAAATAAATCAAATTATGCGACAAATAAATAGGCATGACATCAGGATTTCATAAGATTTTAATTGACTTTTTTATGACAAAAGAATCATGTGGTATTCAATCAAGACTTTTATAAAATATAAATAAGTCATGTGGTATTCAATCAGGATTATGATTATTTCTTCAAGGATTCCAAATCCACTGGTATTCAATCAAGACTTTTTATAAGTTACTAAAAATCCTCTGGTATTCAAAAGTTTACCAATTTCGATGGATTCTTTTGTATAATGGATTTTGAATGACTTTTTAGTGAAATATATGTAAGAATTAATGTCTCATGTTTGTGACAAATATTAGTGGTGGTTTAATATTTGAATGAAAGGACATGTTGTTTGACATTTGAATGAATGATTATAACTCTTGGGAAGGAGTCTTATGAATGAAATGATATATTGCTTGATGGAAGCAATTATAAAAGGAAGGAAATGAAACATTTCCCTATCCCTGCCTAGAAAGAAAGTCTCCTAATTTCCATCAAAGTTAGAGGCATAAAGAGGAAGGAAAGGGATAGAAGAGTTTCCATTGTTGATTGAAGTTCAAGTAAAGAAGTATTAAAATTTAAGCATGGAGAAAGGTTAGTGTTTCTATTCATCCTATTAATGAAGACTATGAATTCTTAAGATCCTTATTAATGGCTCATGTATGATAGAGTTTACATGTGGTATCAGAGCATGTGTTAGGGAATTTATAGTTTTTCATTGATGATGTTTGAATTCCCCAATTTTATGAAGCCTAATTTTAAATATTGGGAATTTATAAATTATGATTTTTTTATTCCGCTGCACTGTGATTGTTAAAAGTATGTATGTTTCGATTATGATTCTCCCTGTATGTTCTCAATATATGATTGGATCATTTAAAAGCATTTATTGGAAGTTCCTGTACGTGATTGATTGGAACTTCAATGAATGAAAATTTTTTTTTGTTTTAAAAATGCCCTTTTTCAATTTGGAATTGGGATGAACGTTCTTTGTATGTCATTTTATGAGAATTGCCTGTATCCAAAGGCTTTTACGTGATTGTTCACATCTCCCTGTACGTGTTTTCAGAGTCGTGAATTAGGAAATAATAAATGACTTTCTTATAATTCCCATTCCATTATCAATGCATCCTGGATGTGATTGTTAAGTTTTGAAATGCCTTTCAATTATCAATCTGGGATGCTTGTACATGATTTCCTTTCAAATATCAATTTTGAATAAAACTCCATGAACGTGTTTCAAAATCGGAATTAAGGAAAGGCATTTGAATGTTTATGAAGTATGTATATTTTGGGATTAAATGTGTGATGGGTTTGTTAATCACCAAAGTGATCAAATCTGAAAATTTATTTAATTACAAATGAATGATAATTTATTTCAATTACCCATAGAATGTGATGCTATAAATGACATGATGATTGTTAGTTTATGGGTAAATTGAAGTTCATTGTTATAAGGCATTTATCACTAGTGGAAAATATACATTAGACGGTAAAGGTTTACGTCAGTTAACCAAAAACTAGACGTTAAAAAGGGGGCGGTGGCAGTTTTGTAAATATCAGACTTCATTAATTCACTGTTAACGTCAGTTGTTTTAAGGACTGACGTTAAAAGTGAGGCGGTGACAGTTTTGTAAATATGAAATCACTATTTGCGTCAGTTGTTTAATGAACTGACGTTAAAAGTGTTTTGCAAGAAATTATTAAAACTTTTAACGTCAGTTGTTTATAAAACTGACGTTAGAAGTGTGATTTTTACTTCAGTTAAATAAATAACTGACGTAAATAATCAACTCATTCCTATCTTTCTTTCGTTGTCATCTCCCTGTTGTCACTCTTAACGCAGATCATCACTCCATATAGTGCAGTTTATTTCTAATCTTTTTTTTTAAAAAGTTTATTTTTAATCTTAATTAATTAGCTTGAATCAGTAAATTAACAAATTCTTGTGCAAATTAAAATAAATAAACACTTAACATAAAACAAGTTATATATGTATAATCAAATCGTATCTCATTGAAGCGATTCATAAGTTACAATTACATGTTTAAAAGATAAAAAATTTCCGCAAGATAGCACTAAAATATAAAAAAGTTTCTGCTTCAACATCATTTTCTTCTCAGTCCTGTCCTCAGAATCTCCAACATTGAATGCATCCCCTCCCTCATTTGAAGTCGATGCTCCATCTGAATCCACAGTCACTTTGGAGCCGTGGCAGAGTGAAGGGTGCACTCGATCTGTTTCAGCAATATTCTTGGAACAGCCACTTGGTTCCAAAGCTGAGGTTTTGGAACTGTAGCTGCTGATTCTCCAGAAGGATGATGGTGTGTGCAATTCACATAATGCGATTTACACACCCTTATCACCCATGTAATGCGATTTACACAACCTCAGAAGTTGTTTGACCATTAAGACAGAGACCTTTAAGTCTAGGTATAGGAAGAAAAAGTGATGAAGTTAATCTCCATGACAGAGCCATATTGTGAAGCAGAAAATTAAAATTAAAGGAAGGAAGGAAGCTATTTATAAGAGTAGGGGATGAAGTTACTAGGCGTCGTAAGTTGCTAAAAAATTAAATTGATCATTAAGAGCATTAGGTTCCAAGGCGCATTGGGAGTTGGCAGTCATATATTATAAACGTGCAGAAAAGAAAACGTCCGAAGGAATAGGAAGAAACTTATACACTTTTAACGTCAGTTGTTGAATAAAACTGACGTTAAAAGTGTTTTTAAAATAAAAAATATTTATGTTTAACGTCAGTTGTTTATACAACTGACGTTAAAAGTGTGCTTTTTACTTTAGTTAAATAAACAGCTGACGTAAATAATCCTATATCCCTATCTGAAATGCGCGCCCTGTTGTCACTCTTAACACAGGTCTGTTAACGTCAATTGTTGAATAAAACTGAAGTTAAAAGTGTTTTTAAAATAAAAAATATTTATTTTTAACGTCTGTTGTTTAAACAATTGACGTTAAAAGTGTGATTTTTTACTTCAGTTAAATAAATAGCTGACGTAAATAATCCTATATCCCTAGCTATCTGAAATGCCCTGTTGTCACTCAATTAGCACAGGTCTCGGAGCCATTTTGTGAAGGAATAGAAATATAGAGGAAAAGAAGAGGCGTGATACATGCATTACAGAAGAATGTTACTTTATACAGAGACACAACACTTTTAACGTTAGTTGTATTCAACAACGGACGTTAAAAGTGTTTTTTTTAAAAAAATATTAATATTTAACGTCAGTTTGTTAATAAAACTGATGTTAAAAAATTAATTTTAACGTCAGTTGTTTAATACAACTGACGTTAAATGTTGTTTTAATATGTTTACACCCGCGCGCCTTCTGCACTTCGCTCTGTACGTACGACTCTTTTCTCTTTTCATCACGCTCAACCCTAAATCACTCTCAACCCTCACTCTCACTCTCACCCAGCACAGAACCCTAATCGTGAGCTCATCTCCACCGCAACCACTGCGAGGGCTTCTTCGCCACCACCGTGAGGTACACTATTAACCCTAACTCTGTCTTTCCATTCATTCTTTGCAATAACTTGACGTACATCTCTCTTTCCCCTTCCCGCGCACTAACTCTCATTGTCCCTCTGCTCTCAGTAACCACATCGAACGTTGGCCACCACTCAAGCTCCCTTCCCCACCACCACGCGAGCACCTATTTCTGGTGAGTATTTAGGGCACATTTTTGTATTTTTGGTTTTGAGTGTATGTTGAAACTGTAGTGTCAGTAGTTGAAACTTGAAACCGTGAGTTTGAGTTGTTTGGAATGTACGTCTCTGTTTTTGGTTTTGAGTGCATGTTGCTCTGCTGGTTGATCTGTCACGGTCGTGATCAGTTCTTCCTGTACGTGATGGCATGGTCTGTTCAGTTGGCACGTTACGGCCGTGATGGACATCACTGCCAGGCCGTGACCAGTGCTTGGCAATTAATCTTAAAAAACTATAGTTTTCAATCTCCCGTATTGTCCTTATATTGGATATATATATGTTTTGTATATCTACAGGACCTATCTAGTTATGGATCGTAGTTGGATGATTTGTAAGCATACTAGTGCTGAGTATTTGAAGGGGGTGGGAGAATTTATAGAATTTGCTCAAAGGAATGTTCCTAATAGTAAAGGAATGTTCTGTTGTCCTTGTGTCAAGTGTTTGAATACGAGGAAATGTACGGTGAAGGATATACGTACTCATTTGATTTGTGAAGGGATTTGCTTGAGTTATACAAGATGGATATGGCATGGTGATATGTTGTTGAGTAGTAATATGGTGAGTGTCTCCCAAAGTGAGGACGTTGACGTAGATATGGAGGATGATCGAGTAGAGGACATGATCCGTGATATTGGACAAGAATCTTTTCATCGAGCGCATATGTATGATAGGTTGTGCGGTGATGCGGATAAGCCTTTATATCTAGGGTGTACTACTCATACACGGTTGTCGGCGGTGCTAAAATTGGTTTGTGTGAAGGAGAGAAATGGTTGGAGCGATAAAAGCTTCACGGAATTGCTTGAAGTGTTGAAAGACTTGCTTTCGGAGGACAACACATTGCCTGACCGTAACTATGAGGCCAAGAAGGTATTGTGTCCTATGGGTATGGAGTATAAGAAGATACACGCATGCCCCAACGATTGCATATTGTACACCGGTGTTCATGAAGACAAACACGATTGCCCCAAATGTGGGTTATCACGATACAAAGTGAAGGGTGGTGATGATGATGATGATGTTGATGATGTGAGAAAAAAGGGTCCTCCTGCGAAGGTGTTGTGGTATCTTCCAATAATTCCAAGGTTCAAGCGATTGTTTGCCAATGCGAAAGATGCGAAGAATCTTAGATGGCATAATGATGAGAGGAAACGTGATGGAAAGGTTCGTCATCCTGCTGATTCTATTCAATGGAAGAATATCGATACTATGTTTCCGGATTTCGCCGATGAGCCAAGAAACCTAAGGCTTGGACTTGCTACGGATGGAATGAATCCTTATGGTAACATGAGTAGTATTCATAGTTCATGGCCTGATCCGTTGGTGATTTACAACATGCCCCCTTGGTTGTGCATGAAGCGCAAATACATGATGTTGTCTATGATGATTTAGGGCCCAAAGCAACCGGAAATGACTTAGATGTTTATCTAGGTCCCTTGATTGCAGAGTTGAAAACGTTGGGGGTGGAAGGTTTTGATGTAGTTGATGGGTATTCTCATGAGACTTTCAAGCTTCGTGCCATGTTATTTTGCACCATCAACGACTTTCCAGCTTACGGTAACTTGTCCGGGTACCTTTGTCAAGGGGCATAAAGCATGCCCTATATGTGAAGAAGGCACATGCTACACTCAGTTGCATCATGGAAAGAAGACGGTTTACCTTGGGCATCGGAGATTTCTTAGACGTGATCACCCATATCGTAAGATGAAAAAAGCTTTTAATGGATGCCAAGAGACAGAAGAAGCGCCGACGGCCTTAATTGGAGAGCAGGTTTATCAGAGGGTAAAGGACATCGATGTTATATTCGGCAAGTCCAAAAAGAAAGGTAAAGCTGTTGAGAAAAACATATGGAAGAAGAGGTCGATATTCTTTGATCTTCCATACTGGCGCAAGCTTGATGTCAGACACTGCATTGATGTGATGCATGTGGAGAAAAATGTATGTGATAGTGTGATCGGGATGCTTCTCAACATTCAGGGCAAGACAAAGGATGGTGTGAATGCTCGTCTCGACCTCGTTGCTATGGGTATACGAGAGCAGTTAGCTCCAGTTGTTGAGGATGGTAAGCGGACTTATTTGCCGTTAGCATGTCATACTTTGTCAAAAAAAGAGAGACAAAGTTTCTGCGGGTGTCTTCAGGGCATCAAAGTTCCACATGGTTACTCTTCAAATATGAAAAGGCTTGTCTCTAGTGATCTTAAATTGGTTGGCTTGAAGTCTCATGATTGTCACATCTTGATGCAACAACTTCTGCCCGTTGCTATTCGTGGTATTGCTACAGAAAATGTGAGACATGCCATTACTCGGTTGTGCTCATTCTTCAATTCTATATGTAGCAAAGTCGTTGACCCCCGTATGTTGGATGACTTGGAAGTTGAGGCTGCTACAATCTTGTGCCAATTGGAGATGTATTTTCCTCCTTCCTTTTTCGACATAATGGTTCACTTAATTGTTCATTTGGTGAGGGAGATTAGATTATGTGGGCCGATTTTTCTTAGATGGATGTACCCAGTTGAGCGCTACATGAAGATCTTGAAAGGGTACGTGAAGAATCCTCATCGTCCGGAAGCATCTATTGTTCAAAGGTATGTTGCAGAAGAAGCTATTGAGTTTTGTTCGGACTACCTTCATAACACGGATCCTATAGGGGTTCCTAAGCCTCGGCATGATGAGATCAGATGTCAAGGTAAGGGTACACATGGCTTAAGAATTAATAGGAAGGATCGGGAGGAAGTGCTTCAAGCACATTTGTATGTATTGAACAACATCGAATGTGTTCAGCCTTTCTTATTTGAACATAAAAGAAAAGTCAATCAAGAAAACCCTCGAATGAGCGAAAGGTGGTTGTTGAACAAGCATAACAAGACTTTCTTACCATGGTTCAAGGAAGAAATGCTTAAGGATGGTAGTACTTGCTTACGATGACGTAAAATGGCTAGCACGTGGGCCTAACTTCAACGTCATATGTTGGAGCGGATACGACATAAATAACTTTTCCTTTTATACAAAGGAACAAGATAACAAGAGTACCATGCAAAATAGTGGGGTTATGATCGTGGCGAGAAGCAATGCACTTCTCTAGTGCAAAGGACACAAAACCCGTTCAAAGACCGACACCTTACTTTGGATATATTGAAGATATTTGGGTGCTCGATTACACTAAGCTTACGGTGCCGGTATTTAAATGTAAGTGGGTTGATAGTAACGGTGGTGTACAAACCGACGAATTGGGGTTCACATTGGTAGACCTCAACAAGGTAGGTCATATAAATGAGCCTTTCATAATGGCTTCCCAAGCAAAACAAGTGTTCTACATCACTGATCCTTCTAACAAAAGGTTGTATGTGGTTCTCCAAGGAAAAAGCATGTATAATGGTAGTGATGAAAATGAAGATTCAAATCTTGATATTCCTAAGACTCCTTCTTTTTCAACAAACATGCCTACTATAATCGAGGAGACACAGGTGGACGATGTACATGCCACTCGTGATGATCATCACGAAGGGATATTGATATAGGTAGTTTAAACTTAGTATACATTTATAACCTATGTTAATAAATATATATTGTTTTGAACAGGCATACATATGGATCATTGTTCCATTTTTCCTTTGCAATTCTGTAATGTGTGTGATATTCTGTGTTACTGGGATATTTACTGAATGCAGGGATGGCTTAGGGGAGTGATATTTTAAAACTGAATTAAAAAAAAAATACTATTAACGTCAGTTGTATCATACAACTGACGTTAAAAGTATTTTATTAAAATATACAGTACACTATTAACGTCAGTTGTTTATTAAAACTGACGTTAAAATTAAGACCTTTAACGTCAGTTCTTTATAACAATTGACGTTATTGTTAACAAAATTTACGTCGGTTTTGTTAAAGAACTGACGTTAATTTTGACAAAATTAACGTCAGTTGTGTTAAAGAACCGACGTTAATAGTGTTATATTTAACGTCAGTTCTCAACTGACGTTAAAAGTTAAACTTTTAACGTCAGCTGTATTTACGTCAGTCAGTATTCTGACGTAAAAAATCAATTTTAACTGACGTAAAAAGCACTTATTGCACTAGTGTATGGATCACCCAAAGGTTGATTAGTTCTTATAATTAATGGACATGATTGATGGTGATGTGAATGCACTATTAGTTTTATTTATATGTCCAAAGATAGTAAATATCTCTAGTTAGTGCATATTTCATTGCCTAATAATGTTGACTTGTATCAGCATCATTATGTTTCTTGTGTATTGATGTATCACCCAAAGGAGAACATTAATGTGCATTGAATGTTTAATGTTTATTGTCTGAATTTGATTGTATGTTATTTTATGACTCAAAGCATTAATGTGAAGCATGTGTTAATTGCAATATCCGTTCCTATGTCTTTACATTCGCATGCTACTTCTGTTCCAACATTTAATGGGCTGAACTTCTTTGAATGGAGTGAACAAATCCAATTTCACCTTAGTGTAATGGATCTTGATTTGGCTCTTCAAGTTGAGAAGCCTGCTGCTATTACTGATGCTAGTAGCAATGAAGAGAAGGCTCATTTTAAGGCTAGGAAAAAGTCAAACAGACTAAGTTTGATGTTTATGCGAATGAGCATATCAAGTAACATTAAGTCTGCTCTTCCTAAAACTGAAAGTGCAAAAGAATTTATGAAGAATGTGGAAGAGCGCTCCCAAACTGCTGACTAGTCTCTTGCTGGGACATTAATGAGTACCTTAACTACCATGAAGTTTGATGGTTCTCATACTATGCATGAGCATGTTATTGAAATGATAAATATTGTAGCAAGACTTAAGTCTTTGGGAATGGAAGTGGATGAGAATTTCCTTGTGCAGTTCATTTTGAACTCAGTACCGTCTGATTATGGTCCATTCCAAATGAACTACAACACCATGAAAGATAAATGGAATGTGCATGAATTGCGCAGTATGTTGGTTCAAGAGGAAACGAGACTTAAGAATCAAGGAAGTCACTCAATCCATTATGTGAACCATCAAGGAACTGGTAAGAATGCTGATAAGAAACATGGAAAGGGGAAAGGACCACTAAAGATAAATGAGTCCTCCGTTAAGATCCAAAAGAAAGGAAAGAATGACGAATGTCATTTCTGTGGGAAATCTGGACATTTCTAGAAGGATTGCCCCAAACGTAAAGCTTGGTAAAAAAAGAAAGGTGAGCTTAATGCTTATGTATGTTTCGAATCAAATTTAACTGAACTTCCTCATAATACTTGGTGGATTGATTCTGGATGTACGACTCATGTTTCTAATACGATGCAGGGTTTTCTTACGATCCAAACCATAAGCCCAAATGAGAAGTTTGTATTCATGGGGAATAGAGTGAAAGTTCCAGTGGAAACTATCGGGACTTATCGTTTGATCCTTGACACTGGACATCATTTAGATTTATTTGAAACTTTGTATGTACCTAATATTTCTCGGAATTTAGTTTCTTTGTCTAAACTTGATGTTGCTGGATACTCTTTTAAGTTTGGTAATGGATGTTTTAGTTTGTTTAAGCATACATTTATGATTGGATCTGGTATACTTATTGATGGTTTATATAGATTGAATCCTGATAATCTATAGGCTGAAACACTTATGACCTTGCATCATAATGTTGGCACTAAACGTGGTTTAGTGAATGAACGTTCTGCTTATTTGTGGCATAAGCGCTTGGGTCACATTTCCAAGGAAAGAATAGTAAGACTTATAAAGAATGAAGTCCTTCCAGATTTGGATTTTACTGACCTTAATATTTGTGTGGATTGTATTAAAGGAAAGCAAACAAAACACACAAAGAAAGGCGCCACAAGAAGCACTCAGCTTCTTGAGATAGTTCACATTGATATATGTAGACCTTTTGATGTTAATTCTTTCGGTAAGGAAAAATATTTTATCACCTTTATTAATGATTTTTCACGTTATGGATATGTCTATTTACTTGCATGAGAAGTCTCAGCGGTGAATGCCTTAGAAATTTATGTAAATGAAGTTGAAAGGCAATTGGACAGAAAGGTGAAAATCATAAGGTCTGATAGAGGTGGTGAGTATTACGGAAGGTATGATGGAAATGGACAACACCCTGGTCCGTTTGCTAAATTCCTAGAAAAGCGTGGCATATGTGCTCAATACACAATGCCAGGTACACCACAACAAAATGGTGTATCGGAAAGGCGTAACTGAACCTTAATGGATATGGTTAGGAGTATGTTAAGTAATGCATCTTTACCCTTATCATTGTGGATGTATGCCTTAAAAACTGCCATGTATTTGTTGAACAGGGGTTCCCGGTAAAGGCAGTTCCAAAGACACCTTTTGAACTGTGGACTGGAAGGAAACCTAGTTTAAGGCACCTACATGTTTGGGGTTGCCAGGTAGAAATAAGGATTTACAATCCACAAGAAAAGAAACTGGATGCAAGAACAATCAGTGGATATTTCATTGGTTATCCAGAAAAGTCTAAGGGGTTTAGATTTTATTGTCGTACCCATAGTACAAGAATTGTTGAAAATGGGAATGTTAGGTTCATTGAGATTGGTGAAACCGGTGGGAGTGAAGCTTCACGAAATGTGGAGATTAATGAAGTAAGAATACAAGTTCCTTTTAATTGTGTTCCTACTGCTCAAGTTGTTGTTCCTCAAATTGTTGAACCATATAATAATCAAGAAGAATAACAAATTAATGTTCCCGAGGTTGACAATGAACCTATAATAAAACAACCACGAGAAATAGCATTAAGAAGATCCCAAAGAGAAAGAAGATCTGCTATACCGAATGATTATGTGGTATATCTACAAGAGTCAGAAAATGACTTAGGAATTGATGATGATCTAGTTTCGTTTTCACAAGCCATTAATGGTGATAATGCTGATAAATGGTTAGATGCCATGAAAGATGAGCTTAAATCCATGGAACAGAATGATGTTTGGGACCTCGTAGAATTGCCTAAAGGTTGCAAGAGAGTTGGGTGTAAATGGGTCTTTAAGACTAAGCGTGACTATCATGGCAACCTTGAACGTTACAAGGCCAGACTTGTTGCTAAAGGTTTTACTCAGAAAGATGGCATTGATTACAAAGAAACATTTTCACCAGTTTCCAAGAAAGATTCTTTCAGAATTATCATGGTATTGGTAGCTCATTATGATTTAGAGTTGCATCAAATTGATGTGAAAACTGCCTTTCTATATGGGAAGTTAGAGGAAGATATTTATATGAATCAACCAATGGGATTCATAGAGAAAGGAAAGGAACACATGGTATGTAAACTTAAGAGATCAATATACGGACTTAAACAAGCTTCCCGACAATGGTATCTTAAGTTCAATGATACTGTTGTTTCTTTTGGATTTAATGAAAACACTGTTGACTGACGTATATATCTGAAGATCAGTGGGAGTAAGTTTATATTTCTGATTCTATATGTTGATGATATCTTGCTTGCAACTAATGATCTTGGCCTGTTAAGTAAGACCAAGAACTTTCTCTCTAACAATTTTGAAATGAAGGATATGGGTGAGGCAAGCTATGTGATCGGAATAGAAATTTTCCGGAATAAACCACTTGGATTGTTGGGTTTGTCTCAAAAAGCATATATTAATAAAGTTTTAGAGAGATTTAGGATGGACAAGTACTCAGCATCTCATGTTCCAATTCAGAAAGGAGACAAGTTTAGTCTCATGCAATATCCAAAGAATGATTTGGAACGGAAACAGATGGAAAATATTCCTTATGCATCTATTGTTGGGAGTTTGATGTATGCTCAGACATGCATGAGACCAGATATAAGTTATGCAGTTAGAATGCTGGGTAGATACCAGAGTAATCTAGGAATGGACCACTGGAAAGCTGCAAAGAAAGTTCTAAGATACTTGCAAGGAACAAAGGACTACATGCTTACTTATAGGAGATCTAATCACCTTGATGTGGTTGGATATTCAGATTCAGACTTTGTTGGATGTGTGGATACAAGAAAGTCCACTTTTGGTTACGTATATCTTTTAGCCGGAGGAGCAATATCATGGAAGAGTGCGAAACAGTCGGTCATTGCTGCATCCACTATGGAGGCTGAATTTGTGGCATGCTTTGAGGCCACTATTCAGGCTAGTTGGCTGCGGAACTTTATTTCAGGACTTGGAATAGTCGACAGTATTGTTAGGCTGCTGAAAATTTATTGTGATAATTCCGCAATTGTCTTCTTTTCGAAAAAAGATAAGTACTCTAAGGGTGCTAAGCATATGCAAATAAAGTACTTTGTCGTTAAAGAAGAAGTTCAGAAACAAAGAGTGTCATTGATCATATTAGCATTGACCTTATGATTGCCGACCCTTTAACAAAAGGGTTACCATCCAAAGCATTTACTGGTCATGTTGAAAGAATGGGCATTATGTCTGCTAGTGAATGTTAAATTATGTTTTTAATTCATTAATGATTTATGTATGACACTCTAAGCTTATTAATGTATAAGTTTCTGAAATTTTTGATTTCAAACTTATGTGTGCACAATTATGAATGATGATGTTGAAAAACATGAATGGTCTTTACAATGACATTATTGTTAGACATATTATGTATTTCCCATGAAAGTGTCATATTAGGAAGAAGAGTAATATAGTAGTGCATGGAAGGAACTATGTCAAAGTAAGGATATATGACCGTCATGACTCTTATTATTTCTTGTTCTTAAATATGACTTACGATGAAACAATTGTCCTTATTTATGCGCATTATGATTGAGAATTTATTGGACCACATGAGGTTGTACTTTGTCACATGAGCCAAGTGGGAGAATGTAAGAATTAATGTCTCATGTGTGTGACAAATATTAGTGGTGGTTTAATATTTGAATGAAAGGACATATTGTTTGACATTTGAATGAATGATTATGACTCTTGGGAAGGAGTCTTATGAATGAAATGATATATTGCTTGATGGAAGCAATTATAAAAGGAAGGAAATGAAACATTTCCCTATCCCTGCCTAGAAAGAAAGTCTCATAATTTCCATCAAAGTTAGAGGCATAAAGAGGAAGGAAAGGGATAGAAGAGTTTTCATTGTTGATTGAAGTTGAAGTAAAGAAGTATTAATATTTAAGCATGGAGAAATGTTAGTGTTTTTATTCATCCTATTAATGAAGACTATGAATTCTTAAGATCCTTATTAATGGCTAATGTATGATAGAGTTTACAATATATAAATAGCAAACCTATTTCAAAATCCCACCCAAAACCCTATGACTTTTTATTCCTTCTTTCCTTCACTCCCAGACTTTTTATCCCTTCTTTCCTTCTCTCCCGAATTTTCTCCCTCAGCCGTTCACTGTTCTTCAAAAGTACATTCTTACAATTGTCTGTGCAACTCTTTACTATCAATTTTTTGCCTTGCAATGCAATTGCCTGTATCCTTTCTCTTTTCTCCCTCAGGCATCGATATATTGCATTTAGTAATATATCTTTTTTTTCTGACAAATAGTAATATATCAATATCATGAATGAGATTGTATATGCCTTTTTTTTTTATGTAATGTATATGCCATTATTTTGTTACACATATTTTTTATGCTTTCTTTTTTTGTTTACAGGCGCCTTATTCAAAAAACAGTAGAATCCAATTCGAATTTTTTTCTAGGACACTCATTCCAATTTATAATTTTGTTGATTGATATGATATGTATTTTTGTTAAATAACTAATAAGTCTTTTACATGTAATAATAATACTACAATTCAAATGGGGGAATTCACATCAAGTAAATAATAAGGAAAAGACAAAGAAAACTATAAATCTTGAACCATAGAGGTATCAATGAGTTGTTACACCTCCTGGTAGATACCATAAATAGTGGATATTTCGTGATGATAATGGATCGCAAAATATAGAAAGAGTGATATTTTCTCTTCTCAATGCAAAAACTATACATCCTGAATGCTTATGGTTTACTTTTTTTAATTAAAAATTATTCATTTCTTTGTTATATTTTTCATTGATTTTTGTAATTTTGAATCTTTACTAAATAATCATATATTCCTTTTAGGATTTAACTAGTATATATTGACAGTATAAATTTTTTTTACACTGTCAATCAATCAGAAATTGACACATACCTTAAAAGTCGTCAATAGACGGTGCATAGAAATTAATCTCTTCCTTTTAAATCTTATAATTTTCATTCAAAACTTATAAATCCATATAGTTCATTCAAATCTTATAAAGTCTTAAATCCTTTAAAATCCAAAAATTAGAATCCTGATTATAACAATTTTTAAAAAAAATCTTAAAAATCATCACATTCCTGCATAGTCTTTTAAACTCCATGAGACTTTTTTTAAAATCAAAACAATCCTTTAAAATCTCAATCCAACCAATCCCCTAGTCTTCACGAACGGCACTCCGCTTGGATTATAAACCCAACAGAACACATTCACAGACACAAACAGTGAAACAGAGGATTCGAATTCATAGTTATGGGTATGGAGTTTGAGGATCTCCCAGAAGATTGCATAGCAAATATACTCTCTTTCACCACTCCCCGTGATGCTTGCGCTCTCTCCTTGGTTTCGTCCACCTTCAAACATGCCTCCCAATCCGACGTCCTTTGGGAAAGGTTTCTCCCCTCTGATTACCGTACCACTGTTCCCACTTCCATGTTCTTCCCTTCAAAGAAGGACCTTTATCGCTATCTCACCCAAAATCCAATCCTCATAGACCATCGAAAGGTAATTTTCTTCAATTCTTTTTTTTAAATATTTTTGTTTTCGAATCCTAGTGCATAGTATATTTAAAATAATAATTATGTTTATGGTTAATTTCTCCTTAAAAAAATGTTTATGGTTAATTTTTCAAATGAAATTAACCAAGTGGATGGTTCCTGAGTTTGGATAATAAATAAGAGATAAGAAATTTGAACGACTCCCCCAAAGGACATCTTATACATATCGTATGGTGGAATGTGTTTTTAGGTATTGATATTAATTTTGAAGAGAATAAAATAATATATAAATATAAAAAAATATAAATATAAGATGTTGAATGTTGAATCTGGATATGTAAATATCATAACTCAATAAATAAGCAAAGGATGTGGGGGTATTTATTATTTTAACCTGGTGAGCGACATTTGCATAACAAACAATGAAATATTATTTCTTATTATATCTTTATAATTTGTGTACTCACCAAAATAAATAACCATGACAGCACAGCCTCCTTAACCATTAAGTTTCCTTAGTCTTCACAAACGGCACTCCGCTTGCATTATAAACCCAACACAACATATTCACGGAACACAAACAAAGTGAAACAGAGGATTCGAATTCATAGTTATGGAAACGGAGTTTGAGGATCTACCAAAAGATTGCATAGCAAATATACTCTCATTCACCACTCCCCGTGATGCTTGCGCTCTCTCCTTGGTTTCGTCCACCTTCAAATCTGCCTCCCAATCCGACGTCATTTTGGAAAGGTTTCTCCCCTCTGATTACCGCACCATTGTTCCAACTTCCATGTGCTTCCCATCAAAGAAGGACCTTTATCTCTATCTCTCCCAAAATCCAATCCTCATAGACGATGGTCAGAAGGTAATTTTTTTATTTTCAAATCCTAGTGAGTAGTGTTTAATAATTAGGTTTATGTTTTTTGTGGGCCTAGGCCCACTAATATGTATGTTTTAGAGGATTGTTTTTGGGTATTAGAATATCTTTTAAGAACATCTCTAACGTGGGATCAATTGTGTCCCAGTAGGATCATATGCAAAAAATATATGAATTAATAATTTAATTTAAAACAAAAATAAATTTTAAAAAAATTATAAAAAAGTGGGATCAATTGTGGGGATTTGACTCCTCTAAAGTGAGGTGATGGTAAAGTAAGCAATCTCAACTGTTTATGATAAAATCAAGGGTTTATATTCCAACATATTCATGATTTGTTATGCATGTGCACTTAATATTAATCATTGATTTTCTTATAACGGTTGATATTATTTACTTTAGTCTCTAAAGTGAATTGCTTACTTTAGAGAAGCCGGATCCCAATTGTGAACCCACTAAAAGTAAGTTAATGTTATGATAGGTCTTAGCTATTAATAGAAAGTTTGTTAGTCTATTAATAGAAAGTCTGTTAGTTCTGTTAGTTTTCTGTTTTGGTAGTTTTTTTTTTGTTAGTTAGTTGCTAGCCTTGCTGTCTTTGTAGCTCTATAAGAGCATTCTCTTGTGATGATTAATGTAGAAAAGTAATTCAGCAATATTACTTTTGTTAATTCTCTTAGAATCCTAATATTTTGGCATCAGAGCTCCTACTGGGGCCTGAGTAGAAAGCGTGAGTCATAGTGTTCTTGTGAGTGGAGAGAAATGTCGAATTCAAATGATGGTAGTTCTGTGCAACCTGCAATTCCTCGTTTCGATGGTCATTATGATCATTGGAGCATGCTAATGGAGAATTTTCTCAGATCCAAGGAGTATTGGAGCTTGGTGGAAACAGGCATTGCAGAACCAGACAAAGGAAGTGTGTTGACAGAAGCTCAGCAGAGGAGAATTGATGAGCTGAAGCTGAAAGATATGAAGGTCAAAAACTACTTGTTTCAAGCCATAGATAGAACAATCTTGGAAACTATCTTGCAAAAGAACACATCAAAGGAGATATGGGATTCAATGAAGAGAAAGTATGAAGGCAATGCAAGAGTAAAAAGATCAATTCTTCAAGCCTTGAGGAAAGAATTTGAGACTTTGGAGATGAAAACAGGTGAAACAGTAACTGACTATTTCTCTCGGGTTATGAGTGTGGCTAACAAGATGAGAACTCATGGAGAACAGATGAAGGATGTAATCATTGTTGAGAAGATCCTTAGATCCTTAACTGACAAATTTAACTATATAGTTTGTTCAATTGAGGAATCTAAGGATACCGATTCCCTTTCTGTTGATGAACTTCAAAGTTCTTTGATAGATCATGAGCAGAAATTCCACAAGAATCATGGAGAGGAGCAGGCTCTCAAAGTAAGTTCTGATGAGAGGAATGATAATGGAGGAAGAGGTAGAGGTAGAGGTAGAGGAAGAGGAAGGGGAAGAGGGAGGCAAAACCGAGCCACTGTTGAATGTTTCAAATGCCACAAACTTGGACATTACAAGTACGAATGTCCTGACTGGGATAAAGAAGCCAATTATGCTTCTTTCAATGAGGAAGAAGAACTTTTGTTGATGTCTCATGAGGAATTGCATGATGTGCAAAGGGCAGATGCATGGTTCTTGGATTCAGGGTGCTCGAATCATATGTGTGGAAACAGATCTTGGTTCAAGGAGGTGGATGATACTTTCAAGCAGTATGTGAAGCTTGGAAATGACACAAAAATGGAGGTGACTGGAAAAGGGAGTGTGAAGCTGAACATTAGAGGAGTCACTCATATAATTAGAGATGTGTTCTTGGTGCCAGAACTCAAGAACAATCTTTTAAGCATAGGGCAGTTGCAAGAAAGAGGTTTGACTGTAATGTTTCAGTCAGGAACCTGCAAACTCTTTCATCCTGACAAAGGGTTGATTTTGGAGACTAGCATGACAACAAACAGGATGTTTATCTTGTCTGCACAGACTATAACCAAGAATGATGCATGCTTCCACACTACTGCACAAGATCTTTCCTTCTTATGGCACTGCAGATATGCTCATCTGAGTCACAAGGGGCTGAAAACTCTTCAGAGTAAAGACATGGTCAGGGGTCTCCCTTCCTCATTTTCTGCAACAGAGAATGTGTGTGAAGATTGTATGAAAGGAAAGCAGCACAGAGATCCCATTCCAAAGAAGAGTCAATGGAGAGCAACTCAGAAGCTGGAATTAATTCATGCAGATATTTGTGTCCCTATCACTCCATCATCCAATAGCCAAAAGAGGTATTTCTTGTGTTTTATAGATGATTACTCTAGAAAAGTATGGATTTATTTCTTGATGGAGAAATCAGAAGCCTTTCACTATTTTCAATGTTTTAAGAAATTAGTTGAAAAAGAATCTAGTTTGTTGATCAAGTGTCTTAGAACTGACAGAGGAGGAGAGTTTACTTCATTGGAATTCAATGAGTTCTGCCAGAAAACAGGTATCAAAAGACAATTGACCACAGCCTACACTCCACAACAGAATAGGGTGGCTGAGAGGAAGAATAGAACCATCATGAACTTGGTGAGAACTTTACTGACAGAGAAGAAGATTCCAAAGTCTTTTTGGCCAGAAGCTGTGAATTGGGTGACTTATGTGTTGAATAGATCACCAACCTTGGCTGTGAAGAATCAAACACCAGAAGAGGCCTGGAGTGGAGTGAAGCCCTCAGTTGAGCACTTTAGGGTGTTTGGTTGTGTCGCACATGTACACATTCGAGATGCCAAAAGGACTAAACTGGAGGACAAAAGCTGCAAGTGTGTTTTGTTGGGAATAAGTGAGGAATCTAAGGGATACAGGCTTTATAATCCAACTACAAGAAGGATTGTTGTAAGTAGAGATGTGATCTTTGAGAAAGATACTCAATGGAATTGGGATCAGAAGCAAAAAGAGGAACTGATTGTAGATACTGAAAGTGGGGATGCTGAGAGCATTACTGATTTTGAAGAAAGTGTTGCAGACAGTGAGTCCAATGATGAGGAAGATGGGATTCAGACACAAACTGAGAGAACTGAAGTTGTTAATGATGAAGGAGGCAGGAGTAGGCATCCACCTG
This sequence comes from Sophora flavescens, assembly GCA_030762895.1. Taxonomy (NCBI): domain Eukaryota; kingdom Viridiplantae; phylum Streptophyta; class Magnoliopsida; order Fabales; family Fabaceae; genus Sophora; species Sophora flavescens. The sequence goes on from CM061062.1 coordinate 289,240,526, forward strand.
TCTGAATGAGTGACTATGTAACTGGTGAAGAGCTCTCAGAACCAGAAGATGCAATCAACATGGCCTTCATTGAATGCACAGACCCTGACAGCTTTGAAACTGCAGTAAAAAGTATTAAATGGAGACAAGCTATGGATGCTGAAATCAATTCAATTGTGAAGAATGGTACATGGGAACTCACTGACTTACCAACTGGAGCAAAAAAGATAGGTGTCAAGTGGATTTACAAGACTAAGTTGAATGAACTTGGTCAAGTAGACAAGTACAAGGCCAGGTTAGTGGCCAAAGGCTACTCTCAGCAGTATGGGGTGGATTATACAGAAGTGTTTGCTCCTGTAAGTAGAATGGATACTGTGAGAATGATTATAGCTCTTGCAGCACATAAAGGATGGAAACTGTATCAACTTGATGTAAAATCAGCTTTTCTATATGGCACTCCTACTGAGGATGTGTATGTGGAACAACCAAAAGGTTATGTGAAGAAGGGAAGTGAGCACAAGGTGTACAAGCTCCACAAGGTCTTGTATGGATTAAAGCAAGCTCCAAGAGCTTGGTTTAGTCGAATTGAGTCATACTTCATCAGTGCTGGCTTCAAGAAAAGCAATCATGAGCAGACATTGTTTTTGAAGCACTCTTCACAGGGAAGGCTTCTAATTGTCAGTGTGTATGTTGATGACCTCATATACATAGGCAATGATGAATCGTTAATGAGTACCTTCAAGAATTCAATGAAGGAAGAATTTGATATGACTAACCTTGGTAAGATGAGATTTTTCCTTGGAATAGAGGTGTTGCAAGAGGAATATGGAATCTACATCTATCAAAGAAAGTATGCCTTAGAAGTGTTGAAGAGGTTTGGCATGACTGATAGTAACTCAGTTGGAATTCCAATGGTGCCAGGTTGCAAACTATGCAAAGATGAAACAGGAATAAAGGTAAATGAGACTCAATACAAGCAATTGGTGGGAAGTCTCATGTACATTACAAGTACCAGACCTGATATGATGTTCTTAGTCAGTTTGATCAGACGTTTTATGAGTCAACCTACTCAAATGTATATGCAGGATGCAAAGAGAGTTCTCAGGTATCTTCAAGGCACTGTGAATTTTGGCATTTTGTATAAGAAGGGAGGAAATGAGGAACTGTTAGCCTACACAGATAGTGACTATGCAGGTGACTTGGAAGATAGAAAAAACACTTCTGGTTATGTCTTTCTTGAGTAATGGAGCAAGAGTAGCATGGTCCTCCAAGAAAAGCCAATTGTGACTCTCTCCACCACAGAAGCAGAATTTGTGGCAGCTGCAGCTTGTGCTTGTCAGGCTGTGTGGATGAGAAGAATATTGGAAGAGCTGGGACATACTCAGAAAGGTCGCACTACCTTAATGTGTGACAATATTTCAGCTATCAAACTTTCAAAGAATCCAAACATGCATGGAAGAAGTAAACACATTGATGTTCGGTTTCATTTTCTCGAGGAACCTATCTAGAGATGGTTACATAGAAATGGTTCATTGTGGAACTAAGGAACAAATTGCAGATCTCGCGACAAAGCCACTTAAGTCGATTCTTTCTCGAAGCTTAGAGAACAACTGGGAGTTTGTGAAATTCCAAAGTTAAACTAGTTGCTTATAATTGCAAATGATTTTAAGGGAGGGATTGTTATGATAGGTCTTAGCTATTAATAGAAAGTTTGTTAGTCTATTAATAGAAAGTCTGTTAGTTCTGTTAGTTTTCTGTTTTGGTAGTTTTTTTTTTGTTAGTTAGTTGCTATGCCTTTGTTGCTAGCCTTGTTGTCTTTGTAGCTCTATAAAAGCATTCTCTTGTGATGATTAATGCAGAAAAGTAATTCAGCAATATTACTTTTGTTAATTCTGTTAGAATCCTAACAGCTAAAAACTCATTATATTAGACCATCTCTAATGGTGGTTTCTTATTTGTTGGAATTGGTTCTAAAAAATTCACCTATTGGATATGGATGACCTGGATGTTTCTAAATGATAGAAACGGGTTCTTACACAAGAACTGTTCTTGTAAAAAAACTTTGTTTGCCAAAAAAAACTTTGGTTGAAATAAAAATAAATAAAAATAGAAGTATAAATAATAAGTGGGGTCAATTGTGTGACCCGCTTAAGAACCAAGAGCCCTGACGATAATAATATTAATCAATCACATGTTTGTTCATTAGCAGAGCTTTATACTGAAGAAGATGTATGGGAAGAAATACTACATGCTATCCGCAAGAACTCTCCTTATTGCTCGTGGAGATACTCCCCGATATTGGAGGTCTCTTCCAGACTCTAGGTACGTAATTTATTGTGATCAACATCTATTTGCATTTTTGGCACAATACTTCGCATTATTTATAAAGAGTAAAGTTATTCTAAAAATCCTCTCAATTTATAGTATAATATAACATTATTCAATTAGAATTGAACCAATTGCCACAGGTTTAATCATTCATGGATTTAGAATTGTTGAGATAAAAATAAGAATTTAATTTGATACAATATCAGAGAAACCAAACTGAGAATGGATCATCTGATATCTTATGCTTAAAGATAGTTTTGATAAGACAAACTAATCTGTTGTTTTAATGAACGTGCCTGAAAATAAAATGTTAAGATAAGATCAATTCTTATGATAAATAGGAAGTTCTTGTTCCATGCTTAATATCTTTAATTGATCGTACTATTATAATTATGCGAATAATCTGAAAATGAATGATTAATGTCAGGTTTTTGGAGGTGGCAGAACTTGTTAGTGTGTTTTGGTTTGAGATCAGGGGTAGGATCAAGAGTTGCATGTTGTCCCCAAAAACCTTGTATGGGGCATACCTAGTGTATAAGCAAAGGGCTAATGGAATATTTGGTTTAGATCCGGTAATTTATATGTTGGTGTTAGCATGGACGGACCTACATTCATGACGTTGGGGACAGTTGCTCCTGCTGATTTTTTTAAATTAATTATTAGATTAGATATATTTTTTTGTTGTCCCCACTAAAAAAAAATATTGCTCCGATTGTTCTACAGTCCAGATATTATTATCCTCTTTTCAAATCAGTCGCCGAAGTTAAATGCTTATAATCCAAAATAAAAGTTGATGGAGTATCTTTGAGGATGGGTAGTTTCAGCCAGTAATTGTGCATTTAAATAAAAAATTAAATAATAGATTTAAAATATATATATATATATATATATATATATATATATATATGCACATATAGTCACATACACTGCTAGCAGCGCCTTGCAATTTGTCTATTTCTGGCATTCCCTTTGGCGTACGTTGTAAAGACTAGCAAGAGACAACACAATACTCAGACTTTGCTTAATTCTCAGACAACCATGCAATGCCAAATGCACAATTTCACAGCATTGGATAACTGTTAAGGCAAGCCTATATCATTTGCATAAGTAAAACATGGTTACAGTCAAAGCAAAATTGGAGCTATATAAATCTCTCTTATCCAATGTAGTATTGCACAACCAAAACAAGCCCTTCATTCCAAAGAGAGTGAGTGACTCAAACTAGGCCAAGCAAACCACAAAAAATGGCATGTGTGCTAGGAACTTTGATACCCTTTTTCTCATTAGTTGTGTTTATCCTGGTAAGAGGATCAAATGCTGGTGGAATTTCAATCTATTGGGGTCAAAATGGAAATGAGGGCACCTTAGAAGAAACATGTGGCACAGGAAACTATGAATATGTGAACATTGCTTTTCTCGTACACTTTTGGCAATGGTAGGACCCCAAGGATAGACCTTGCAGGTCATTGTGATCCATATAGTAATGGCTGCACAGTGTAAGTGCTGACATAAAGTCATGTCAAGCCAAAGGAATTAAAGTTATGCTTTCAATTGGAGGAGGAGCTGGAAGTTACTCACTTGCATCTTCAGAGGATGCTAGGCAAGTTGCTACTTACCTTTGGAATAACTTCTTGGGGGACACTCATCTACACGTCCACTTGGTGATGCTGTTTTGGATGGCATTGACTTTGACATAGAAGGAGGAACAAACCAACATTGGGATGATCTTGCTAGGTACCTTTCAGGATATAGCAAACGAGGTAAGAAGGTTTATTTAACTGCAGCTCCTCGGTGTCCTTTCCCGGATGCTATGCTTGGAACCGCCCTTAAGACAGGTCTTTTTGACTATGTTTGGGTTCGGTTTTACAACAATCCACCTTGTCAGTACTCTTTTCCGGAGATATTGCTAATCTTGAAGATGCATGGAAGCAATGGACTACGAGATATCCCAGCCACAAAAGTTTTCTTAGGACTACCACTGCTCCACAAGCAGTCGGAAGTGGCTTTGTTTCCGTGGGTGACCGACATCAAAAGTACTTCCAGTTATTAAGGGTACCCCAAAGTATGGAGGTGTCATGTTGTGGTCCAAGTACTATGATGCTCAAACTGGATACAGTTCTTCCATCAAAAGTGACGTCTAGAATCTTAAATACCTATGGTTTCTTTGTGATCATGAGTTTATCCGTATGTTCATATATGTCATTATTGTGCATGTGTGTTTGTATTGAACAAGTTAATGTAGTGCTTGTTTGTTTTAATACCTAGATGTATGTTGCTCCTTCCTTCAAACATATGATACTCCGATATATCGGGATACAAAAATGTTTTGTTAATATGACACTCGCTTGCAAAATGTGACATCCTAACCCAGGTCATCACATGATTACCCGTTTGCGAAATAAAACTTAATTTGCTGGTTACTTTCAGAAAATAATGTTTTCTCAACGTTCATCTTTTCAAAATATGGTGATAAATTTTTTTTCTAATCTCAAGACAACACAACAATGAAATCAAATCACACTTAAATACATAATGTATATAAGTCATACAACTATACTGCCTCATATGTCTTCACACCTAGATCATTATCAGATTTATTCTCCTAAACACCATATATCAAAATAGGACCTAAGCCGGTCAGAATTAATGTACACTACCGCTAACTCGGAGCAAAGACAAAGATGCCTTGAACTAGACAAACCTTCTCCTTCTTGTAGAAATCCTACCCCTTGTACGTCTCTGATATGTGTTGTAAGGGTGAGACACCAATATATGGATTTATCACCATAACTAAATGCGCAACACAAAAGAAGGCACATACACATATACATATTTAAAACAACATACTCATTCATATTATATCACATCGTTTATCAATGGGTTTCACACCCCAAACATCAACGTTGAAAAACTATGCATGGACACTTCAAAACATCATCTACACATTCATACCTAATCTCCGGAGATCCCCAACGTCATTTAAAATGAGCTGATCAGGCTCGATTGCCAAAAGAGGCACGTCGATTTTTGCCAACAGAGGCACGTCGATTTTTGCCAACAAAGGCACGTCGATTTTACCATAGCCCACCGTCCTAATGCGTGAGAACGTCGATTTATGGATTTTTTCATTGTACGTCGATTGCCAAGGGCACAATGAACACGTCGATTTCATGAATATCATAAGATACCATGATTCCATTGTACGTCGATTGCCCAAAGGCACAATGAATACGTCGATTACATGGATATCATAAAATACCCTGATTTCATTGTACGTCGATTGCCTTGAGCACAATGAATTTCATTGTACGTCGATTGCCCAAAGGCACAATGAATACGTCGATTACATGGATATCATAAAATACCCTGATTTCATTGTATGTCGATTGCCTTGAGCACAATGAATTTCATTGTACGTCGATTGCCCAAAGGCACAATGAACACGTCGATTTCAGGAATATTATAAAGATACCATGATTAACAAATACGTCGAGACATGAACATCCTCAAGATATCACGATTAACCTCGTAGGCACGTCTGCCAAAATGCATGCAAGAAAAACACTTTGTTCTCGCTGCTTTCTTTGTGTTATATCTTTATTTGTCAAAGCTCTCAAAAGCTTATGACCCATCATCGCTTTAAACATCTTTACAACTTTTATTAACAACACAGACCTCAAAGTCCGAGTGCTCAATCACGAAGCCCCTAGACCTTGCAATCAGTCTTAGGTTCGTGGTGATAGAAAACATCATAAATCTTTTACCGTCGATTATTACGTCGTAAAGTAGACACACCGCCTACCAACTAGACACCAAGTCTATAACATCATAAGAACACTAGTACCCGACGTCTCGGTTATTAAGTTCCATATCGCTCGCTTACGCTGCTTTTGTCTCTGAAAAACAAATCCAAAATAGGATAACGCCATAAGAACACTAGTACCCCGACATCTCGGTTACTAAGTTCCACACCACTTTCAACACGTTTGAATTTATTTTTGTTTTCGGAAAATCTTTTCACATGGAAAATTCTTCAATAAAGTCTTTAAATAATAAAATTTAGTTTTTCACAAACCAATGAGTCACTTGAGGATTTAACTTCCTCAAAATATGCACCGCTGGTTTCAAAATTCTTGCCGTCTACATTTTTCCAAATTTGCCGTCACTTTTCATTTTAAAATCTTTTTAAGCCAAAATTTAGTTTTTTCCACTTAATTAATTTTCTAAAATCATAATTAACTTATTTTCACCAATTAATTTCATAAAATAACATTTTCTAATATTCCGGAATTTCTTACGTAAAAATTAGCAGTGCTAAAATATTTTCACGGTTTCACGCTCATTGTGACTCATAATTTACTTTTCACTAATAAATTATTAAAATAATAATATTTCTCAAAACTCATTATTTTTCCAAAATAATATTTTTCCACCACTATTATATTCCAACATTTCCCATAAAACATTGGATATAATTTACACAAATTATTAAAGCTTTTATCCGATTAATCGGTTGTGCAACGACCACCACCGGGCTTCTCAAACAACATTCAACAACATCATTCAACAACATCACCATAATTATATCACCAGGCAGATCATGCATCATAGCAACATAATATACTACTGCAGATAATTAAATCAATTAAAAGCAGTTAATCACCGATGCACGGGATGAACAAATACAACGTAAGCCACATAAACAAACAATCACAACCACATATAAATCATATAAACCACACTAAAAGCAAATAGTTATTGAGAAAATCCCTCAGGTAAGCTCCCCTTACCTCTTGAAGACTCGAACTAACAGTTTCAAATAATCTCCCGATTTGATCCGGTTTCCTCCGGGCGCTTTAGGTCAAACCAACCCGATGGATTCCTTCATAACGACTGCAACCAAAATAAATCAAATCAAACAAAAACATACTTGACTCATGGAGGTTAAGGTTCGGCCTCAACAACTTTTCTAGGTTAGGAAAGTTAAAATTTTGTTAACTTAGGGATTTATGATCCATAAGTAACTTAAACATGATTAAGCACTTAAACCAAGATTATGAACCAAGAACATGAACTAAAACTCATCTAGTTCCAAGAACTAGGGTTTCAGCCAAGGGCTGAGTTTGGGGTTAGAAATCTCTAAAATTTCTAAACTCTTGGATTTAATCAACATACAAAACCTAGAGTTGGATTCAAGTGTCACAAACAACTTTTGAATCACAAAACCATTAAGTGCTCATACCTAGGGTTTCGGTTTTGATGAGATAAATAGGTTAAAGTTTGATTTTTGATCTTCTATATACTTGAATACAAGAACTATCAAGATATAATCATGAATCAAGACATGAAAATGAAACAAAACCTAAGAACACAAGTTTGACCTAGGTTCGGCCATGACCAGAAATCAAAGAAGGATATTTCTCATGATCTTATGCTTCTAGATGATGAAAATAGAGATGATTATAAGATCATAGCAATTGGTTTCATGTCAAAAGGATTTTTCTAGAATTAGTTATGAATTTTTGAAGTTAGCTTCATAACTTTGAGTAAAATAAAGAACATGTTGATCTAATCCATGAATCTACAAAAGTTGTGAAGAGAAATGATTTAAAATGAAAAGAGAAGAAGTTGTTACCTCTTGATGATTCAAGGAAAGCAAGATTTGGATTATGTTCTTCACAAATTTCTCATGGTGTTCTTGAGAAACTTTAGGAGAAAGATGAACATAGTTAGGGTTTAGAACAGTTTTAGTATTTTGGGTAGATCTCTCAACATACTTATCCGTTTTGGATGATCTTTATGTCGTTGGAAATAAGAGAGAAATATGAACAACTTTCATGTTGAAAGTTTTCCGAGATTCAAAATAGAAACTGGTCAGAATTTCTAGGCAAAATCTGACGAATTATGAACACTTTGAAGAAGCTTAGGTTTTCAAGAAGATAAACATGGAAATGAAAGATGAAGAGATGCTTAATGAAGAAGGAAATATCCTTAATGAAGAAGGCAAGAGTGAGCCGTGGGTTTTGGATAGGTTTGGTCAACTTTTCCAATGGCATTTGCTTGCAATTGTCATATAAACACAAGGGCAAACTGGTCATTTCATAGCAAAATTTCACTTGGCCATAACTGCGCCATTATGGCCATTATGACTCAGATAAACTAGTCATAAATACTCGTCAAGTCGGTCAAATACATCATCTCTGCTACGTTGCCGACTCCTTAGTTCATCCTGGCGCAAGCTTTCCTAGAGATATCTCGACGTATACGCCCGCAACAAATATGATGTTTTAATTTTTTTATCAAAATTTTCAAAACTTCCAGTATAGTAGTAAATACGATAAAAACATTTTTCATCTCGTTCACGACTCAAAATTAGGTCTTCTGAGCAGTAAACTTTTACTGTCAGTGAAAACGCAGACCGGGTCCCGTCCCAAATTTTCAACCCAAAACTTCATCGTAACCTTATAAAAATAAGTATAACAAGGAGATGACCTTGGTTTATCCAAAATCATTTTCTAAGTCTCGGATAAAAATATATATTTATATATTTATTACCGATATTACAAAGCAGCGAAAATCGGGATGTTACACAAAACACCTTGGTTTTCCTATGTTGCTGCTTAGGTTTGGATTCATGATCCCCTGATACTATTTGGAATCTGTTTCTCTTGGATGTTTCTTATTAATATCATCTCACCTTCATAAATAAATAAAAATTAAACAATTGAAACTGGAAGTACAAATAACCATCCCACTAATCATAAAAGATCGATGGATTTATATATTAAAGAGAACACAAGACCTTGTATACTTCAGTGGATAAAGTGGGTGAACTTAACTATGAGAACATTAACACGAGAACATTAACTATTGATATTAAAATAAAATACATGCACTATAGATTTTTTCTGATTAATTGTTGAAATTTTTTGTTTTTTCTTCTGAAATGAACCCCATATTTTAGAGGAACCAAATCTGTTCTCGCCGAGATCCGACTTGTCGAATCTTGTCGTAGAACGCCTAACCAAGAGTGAACATCGGGGGTTGTTTTAGATTATGGCTTGACAGAATATTGCATTCCTGGTCCCACGTATCCCAATGGGAATCAAAGCCAGGCGTAGTTCTCGGTTCAACCCTTGGCCCATACAATAATCTCAATCCCCTCAATCTTGTATCTCATGAATACCGTGAGCAAGGACTCTTCAATAGTCTCTTGGTCGAGCTAGTTTCTCAATACGCTTAAGGGAGATTCACCTAGGTTAGTGAAAAGTGAGTCTCTCTTTTGGGTTCTCCTCCTTTTATAATAGGATCCCCATATCTTTAAGAGATCCTGGATTTATCTCCTTTTGTCTCTTAAATCTTCTTTGGAGATATGATTTCCTTAATTTGAGGGATTTTATCTCTTCTAATCGGATAAGGTTATTTGAGATAATATCAGAATTGTTAAAGATAATATCAATATCTTATCCTTTCCACCTTTATTGGATCGCGTATCCAAGCTTCCTGGACCGGTTTTACTTCTCGCCAAAGACACAAGCCCCCAAGCTTTGAGCTAGTTGAAGCGTAAAAGTTTTCATGACATGAGTCGAGCTTGGCCTTTAAAAACCTTATTTGGAGAATCTAAAGTTTATGGTGTAGGTTCTCTTCCCCCTTTATCATAGTCTTAATGACCGATCTTGCACCTCGACCAACCGTTCAACCTCGATGACCGAGCTTAGAAACTTGGTCTCTTTAGCCTTTCAAGTTGGTGAGGTAAGTGGCCGATCTTCACACTTCGAGGTAAGTATTTGGCTCTCTTGCTTCTTTATTTGCTTCGTCGGTTTGTACACCACCGTTACTATCAACCCACTTACATTTAAAACTCGCACCGTAAGCAGTGTAATCGAGCACCCAAATATCTTCAATATATCCAAAGTAAGGTCTCGGTGCTTTATAACGGGTTTTGTGTCCTTTGCACTAGAGAAGTGCATTGCTTCTACCACGCATCATAACCCCACTATTTTGCATGGTACTCTTGTTATCTTGTTCCTTTGTATAAAAGGAAAAGTTATTTATGTCGTATCCGCTCCAACATATGAGGTTGAAGCTAGGCCCACGTGCTAGCCATCTTACGTCATCGAAGCGATTACTACCATCCTTAAGCATTTCTTCCTTGAACCATGGTAAGAAATTCTTGTTATGCTTGTTTAACAACCACCTTTCGCTCATTCGAGGGTTTTCTTGATTGACTTTTCTTTTATGCTCAAATAAGAAAGGGTGAACACAATCGATGTTGTTCAATACATACAAATGTGCTTGAAGCACTTCCTCCCGACCCTTGCTATTAATTCTTAAGCCATGTGTACCCTTACCTTGACATCTGATCTCATCATGCCGAGGCTTAGGGACCCCTATAGGATCCGTGTTATGAAGGTAGTCCGAACAAAAACTCAATAGCTTCTAGTGCAACATCGCCTAGAACAATAGATGCAGCCGGCCGAGGTGGATGCTTCATGTACCCTTTCAAGAGCTTCATGTGGAGCTCATCGGTACATCCATCTCGAAAAAACCGCCCACATAATCTAATCTCCTCACCAAATGAACAATTAAGTGAACCATTATGTCAAAAAAGGAAGGAGGAAAATACATCTCCAATTGGCACAAGATTGTAGCAGCCTCAACTTCCAAGTCATCCAACATAATGGGGTCAACGACTTTGCTACATATAGAATTGAAGAACGAGCACAACCGAGTAATGGCATGTCTCACATTTTTTGAGCAATACCACTAATAGCAACAGCGTGGTTGTTGCATCAAGATGTGACAATCATGAGACTTTAAGCCAACCAATTTAAGATCACTAGAGACAAGCCTCTTTCATATTTGAAGAGTAACCATGTGGAACTTTGATGCCCTCAGACACCAAGCAGAAACTTTGTCTCTCTTTTTTGACAAAGTATGACATGCTGGTGCAAATAAGTCCGCTTACCATCCTCAACAACCGAGCTAATCGCTCTCATATACCCATAGCAACGAGGTCGAGACGAGCATTGACACCATCCTTTGTCTTGCCCCCGAATGTTGAGAAGCATCCCGGTCACACTCGTCACACACATTTTCTCCACATGCATCACATCAATGCAAGGTCTCGACATCAAGCTTGAGCGTATGGAAGATCAAAGAATATCGACCTCTTCTTCCATATGTTTTTCTCAGCAGCTTTACCTTTCTTTTTGACTTGCCAATATAACATCGATGCCCTTTACCCTCTGATAAACCCGCTTCCAATTAAGACCGCCGAGCTTCTTCGTCCTCTTGGCATCCATTAAAAGCTTTTTTCATCTTACTGATATGGGTGATCACGCCTAAGAAATATCCGATGCCCAAGGTAAACCATCTTCTTTCCATGATGCAACTGGAGTGTAGCATGTGCCTTCTCTCACATATAGGGCATGCTTTATGCCCCCTGACACCGTACATATTGCCATCGCTGGAAAGTTGTTGATGGTGCAAAATAACATGGCACGATTGAAAGCCTCATGAGAATACCCGTCAACTACATCAACAACTTCCACCCACAGCGTTTTCAAGTCTTCAATCAAGGGACTCAGATAAACATCTAAGTCATTTCCTCTGCTTTGGGCCCCAAATCATCATGGACAACATCATGTATTTGCGCTCATGCACAAACCAAGGGGGCAGGTTGTAAATTATCACCGAACAGGCCATAAACTATGAATACTACTCATGTTACCATAAGGATTCATTCCATCCGTAGCAAGTCCAAGCCTTAGGTTTCTTGGCTCATCGTCCAAAAATCGAAACATAGTATCAATATTCTTCCATTGCATAGAATCGTAGGGATGATGAACCTTTCCATCACGCTTCCTCTCATCATTATGCCATCTAAGATTCTTCGGGATCTTCGCATTGGCAAACAATCGCTTAACCTTGGAATTATTGGAAGATACCACAACACCTTCGCAGGAGGACCCTTTTTTCTCACATCTTCAAGATCATCATCATCATCACCACCCTTCACTTTGTATCGTGATAACCCACATTTGGGGCCATCATGATTGTCTTCATGAACACCTTACAATATGCAATCATTGGGGCATGCGTATCTTCTTATACTCCATACCCATCGGACACAATACCTTCTGGCCTCATAGTTACGCTGCAATGTGTTTGTCCCCTCAGGCCAGTCTTTCAACACTTCAAGCAATTCCGTGAAGCTTTATCGGTCCAACCATTTCTCCTTCACACAAAACCAATTTTTAGCACCGCCGACAACCGTGTACGAGTAGTACACCCTGGATATAAAGGCTTATCCGCATCACCGCACAACCTTATCATACACATGAGCTTGATGAAAAGATTCTTGTCCAATATCACGGATCATGTCCTCTACTCGATCATCCTCCATATCTACGCCAACGCCCTCACTTGGGAGACACTTGCCGTACTACTCAACAACACATCACCATGCCATATCCATCTTGTATAACTCAAGCAAATCCCTTCACAAATCAAATGAGTACGTATATCCTTCCACCGTACATTTCCTCGTATTTAAACACTTGACACAAGGAAAACAGAAAATTCCATTACTATTAGGAACATTCCTTTGAGAAAATTCTATAAATTCTCCCACCCCCTTCAAATACTCAGCACTAGTACGCTTACAAACCATCCAACTACGATCCATAACTAGATAGGTTCTGTAGATATACAAAAACATGTATCCAAGGCGTTTAAAAATTATTTCAAATTTACACCATTTTCTGTGTTTCTTAAGACAAAAGAAATAAGCGATGAAGATAAATTAACAAAACAGAATTCCAATGAGCAATATATTGTTGATGTCACGTGCCATCAAGAAACTCTAAATTTCTTCCCATTTTGAAATAGGTCATGATAAGGTAAGAAAAAAGAGAAAACACAAAACCCACTACCGGAAACAGAGACATTCCAAACAACTCAAACTCACGCTTCAAGTTTTAACCATCAGAGACTACAGTTCAACATACACTCAAACCAAAAATAAAAAATGTGCCCAAAGACTCACCAAAATAGGTGCTGTGGTGGTGACCAACGTTCGATGGTTACATCGAGAGCTGAGGGACAAGGAGAGTTAGTGTGCGGGAAGGGGAAAAGAGAGATGTCAAGTTATTGCAAAAGAAATAGCGGGAAAGACAGAGTTAGGGTTAAAGAGGTACCTCACGGTGGTGGGGAAGAGCCTTGCGTGGTTACGGTGGAGATGAGCCTCGCAATTAGGGAGAGTGAGAGTGCGAGTGAGAGTCGAGAGAGAGTGAGAGCGAGAGTGAGTGAGCGTGAAAGAGAAGAACAGAGACGACGAGCGAAGTGCAGAAGCGCACGCGGTGTAAACGTTATAAACAAAAAACCAAAAATAAAAAACATTTTACGCCGCTTGTTTGTAAGAACCGACGCGTTGAATCTATTTACGTCGCATGCTTAAGAAATCGACGTTAAAAGTCATTGCTTACGTTTATAATCAAAAATCAAAATAAACAATATTTTAAGTCAGTTGTTTGTAATAATCGACGTTAAGGTAATTTATTTAACGCCGGCTTGTTCAAGAACGACGTTAAAGTCATTATAACGCCGCTTGTATTAAAAAATCACGTTAAAAATAAATATTTTTTATTTAAAAACACTTTTAACGTTGATGAAGACAACTGACGTTAAAAGTGCGCATAAGTTTCAAAACATTAATTCCTTTGACTAATCGTGCTACTTACCCTGAGTATTAAGTTTACAGATCACAAGAAATCAGCTAGTCTCTTCTCTATATAAGTACTATCTTCCGACGTTTGTAATACAACCCTCTCTTTTTCCTCCCCTATATTTCATGCTTTCTATTCCTTCACAAATATGGCTGGACCTTTGTTATTTCTTCCTATACCTAGACTTAAAGGTCTCTGTCTTAATGGTCAAAAACTTCTGAGGTCAGAGAAGCCACGAATATGATGGTAAGGTTGTAAATCATGTAATGTGATTTACTCGCTCTATTTTCATCCTGCCATCCCTTTCACTTCCTCTGGCCCCAAGTGACGTGTGGATTCAAGACGATGCATCAAGGAATTCTTGAAGGAGGTGATGCAAAGATCCCTTTCACTTTGCTTTCGCTAGTGATAGATTCACGATGCATCATGGAATTCATGAGAGAGGAGATGGATTGATCCATCCATTGAGTTTATAGGACAGACCGAGAAGAAAATGATGTCGCAGGAGAAACTTTTTTATATTTTTGGCTATGTTGGAGAAATTTTTTATCTTTTTAATCATGTAATTGTAACTTTGAATAAGAAGTCTCAATGAAACATTTGGATTATACATATATAACTTGTTTTATGTCATGTATATTTATTTTTAATTTGCACAAGAATTTGTTTACTAATTCAAGCTAATTAACTCAGATTAAAATAAACTTGTTTTTAAAAAAGTTTAGAAATAACCTCACTATATATATGGAGTGACCTTCATGGTGACAACAGGCATTTCAGATAGGGATATAGGATTATTTCGCCACTTATTTATTTAAATGAAGTAAAATTAACATTTTACGTCTGTATAAACAACCGACGTTAACCTAAATGTTTTTTATTTTAAAACAATTTTAACGCTGGCTTGTCTTCAACAAGCGATTTAAAGAAGTATAAGTTTCTGCAAAAACATTCATTCCTTTGACTACCGTGTTATTTTTACCCATAAACTTGTAACTTAATCTTTATGAGCATTAAGTTTATAGATCAGCTTTCAAGAAAATATAGGGTTCTATTCTCTATATAAAAGTACATTCTTCCTCAGACGTATCATGTACACCTCTCTTCTTTTTCTCCTATCATTTTGGGCGTTTTCTATTCCTTCATAATATGTCCCTACCTCTATATTGAGGTGTTGTTATTTCTTCCTATACCTAGACCCAAAGGTCTATGTCTTAATGGTCAACAAACTTCTCGAGGTCGATAGTACATACGAATATGGATTTGAGCTTGGGGTGAATCAAGTAATGTGATTCCCTCACTTATTTCATCCTCCTAAGCCTATCCTTTACTCTCTTACAGCAGGGATTGGGGATAAACAGATGGAGCATCAAGGATTTCAAGTGTAAGGAGGTGATTATCCATTAATTGAGTTTTAGTATGACCTGATGAAGAAAATGATCAACGAATTGTGACACATTGCAGTATTAGTTAATGGACTCAAGAAGAAAATGTTGTTAAACAGAAACTTTTATATTTTAGGTATCAGGAAATTTTTTATCTTTTAATCATATAGAATTATGGATCATTCAATGAGATACGATTTGATTATACAATATAACTTGTTTTATCATTAAATTATTTATTTATTTTTAATTCGATTTTAAGAATTTGTTTTACTGATTAAGCTAATTAATTAGTTAAAAATAAACTTATTTAAAAAGTTTAAAATAAAACCGCACTATGGTAGTGATCACCTTAAGAGTGACAACGTGAGATAATAACGAAAGAAAGATATAATGAGTTAAGGATATAGGATTATTTAAATCGATTATTTATTCAATCACAAAAATCACCACATCTTTTAACGTCGCTGTATGAACATTTCACGCGTAAAAGTGTTAATAATTCTTAAATCCACTTTTAACGCTCGGCCCATTACATTATCGCACAAATGAGCTTCAATTTTATCATTCTACAAAACTGCAATCGCCTCATTTTTTTTAACCAACAAAATATGATTAATCGACGAAAACCCAGGACTATATACATTATTTCCACTTTATTGATTTGTCATACTTTGTTCCACATGCCCTACGGAAGTGTTTGAAGCTACTTGATGTTAAGGTCATTCCGAGAAGTATATTTTAAGAAGGTGGACTTAGAAACCAAGGTTAAGTGTTATGCAAGATGTGAAGGGAGGTGGAGAGTTGAAGAATCCAAAAATTAGCTGCATTCGGAGATTTAAACAACTTTGTCTAAGATTCAAATTAGTGCACTGAGGTGTCGACTTGTGAAGAATTGCACATTCAGCATGAGATAACAATGTAGATGTCTGTGAAGCAAAAATGGAACTTAGAAACTACAAGTCTAAAACAATGATAGTCTTGACCAAGATAATCCCCATTTGTGAGAAATGATGTTTATGCATACCAAAGGGACTCAAGCATAGACCTAGCATACTAGATACATAGCGATAGAAGGTTGGGTTGAGTGTCAAAACAATAGGATAAAAGGACCTCCACCAAGAGTGACAACCATATGGTCAACCATCTGTGAATAGCTTCCTCAAATGGTATCCACTTGTACTAACCACTTGTCTATCATTTGTTTTACCTTTATAATTATTTTTCTTAGGATGAATTAAGTGATAATCAATTGAAGTATCTTGTTCTAAGCCCTCCAGTTGTGAGTCTACTCAAAGACAAAGGATCAATTTAGTTTCGACCATATTTTTGATGAGTAATAGGCTGTCTATGGGAGGTAGGGTGGATCGGGATCCATTTTCCATTTTCTGGGTTAGGGTCAATGGAGGTTAATGGAGCGGGTGCTCTTGGTGGAGTGACATTAAACTTGTGCTTGTCTGACAAACTAAAACTCAAAAAGACTCAAAATTAGTAAAATCGATGGAATTAATCAAACTTTACACAAACTTTATGCAAATTTCACTCAATTCAGTTCTCATTCAATGTTTCCACTTTTCATTTCATCTTAAATAATCCCCAAATTAATACTTTTTAAACAAAGAGAATCTCATTATTACATGCACAGTCATTAATCTGGCCAAGGATCCAACATACACAAAAGTGAGATCACCAGTCAAACAATTACCATCCTCGCAAGGGGTTTTAGTATTCGGTCATTAGGCTCAATTTGACTAGGATATCAACTTTTCATTTTCGTTTTCACTTTAAAGAGTAACTTTCCATGAATTTGATTTTCATCTCAACAAAGTTCCCACAAAAAACATGTATGCAACATCAAAGGTGTACAGTTTGAATGTGGCCTGACAAAGGTAGGATACAAAGGATCAGGAGCTAAGTCCCTAATATTTATGATAGCATAAATGTGAATTATAATTTTGATCTTACTCTACGATTCTTTTTCTATTTTTCTATTTCTTTTGCTTTCGTGTCTATGCAAACCTTTTTCCCTTTGATAACCTTATTATTTGCTCTTTTTTTCTTCTTGTTCATTTATTTATTTATGTATACAGCCCTATGGCTTCAACCTCTTTGATCTTTTCTCTTTCTCAAGCCAGAATAACATGATAGAACTTTGCCCATTCCACTAACTTAGGTTCCAAAACAACATTACATTGCTAAGTTTCCATGCTCTCCTAAATCCTAAGATTAAGCAACAGTTTTTCCGATTATGGCTTGTATTGTAAGGTTATTGTACAATAAGGCTATTTGGCTCAATGTGGCTAACTAGAGATCATGCATCAAGATTGTTTCAATATTTGTCCAAATCATTATTTCCCAAAAAAATTACCTAGATCATTTGATGAAAACATATAAACATGAAACCATCAAGAGGAATCAAACAAATCGTGAAAGTACAACTTAAAAAGTGATTCACACAATTAAAAATAATGTTGGGGCTCAATTTCTCCGGATATTTTTGTAGAAATTATTTGACCAAGATACATCACTAATGTGTTCATCCCTTCACCCCCAAAACTTGTCATAAATCATGCAATCTTAATAAACTACACGAAAGTTCTCTTTAATCTTTCATGGGATCGATTTTTCAATTCTTTCAAATCATTAGGGAACACATAAGGTTTTTAATTTTTATCATATGCACTCATTTAGAGCTTGGTAATTATTCCCATCAAAACTTACTAAGAAGACTTTAAGACCATATGAAATATTTTTTTAATATATATTGACCAACTATTCAAATCACAATAAAATGATTCAGAATAGAAGAAACAAAAAGAAAACAGTTGAGTTTTAGAAAGAAGCTATCTCAGGTCCGAGTACCCCTACGTCTCTAAGCTTTGTCTCCCTTTCACCTTATCTTTCCTTGGTTTCTTCCTTGGTCTACTAGGCTCTACACTCACTGTCCAAGTTTCATCCACGAAAACCATGAAAAACTTTTGCCTCTGTTTTCCCCTCTGATGAGGGACCTGTCTCAGTTAGTAAGCCAAACAAACCGAGGGGCAACCAAACTTTTATTATTATTATTATTATTATTATTATTATTATTATTATTATTATTATTATTGTTATTATTATTATTATTATTATTATTATTATTTATTATTATTTATGTGTGTGTTATTATTATTATTTATTTTTTTTCACCTTACAGGGAAGTTAAGCTGGGTGAGACAAAGGCCATGATTGGCCTCATTGAATCCCGTGGTACGATGCCTCCCAAACTGGCAGAGACTCCCTTGTCCGAGGGGCTCGGCTCCGCACGGCGAACTACTGCTCGAGGCCCGATCAGATAAAAAAACCTGCCCCTTTTTTTTTTAGATGCAACTAAGTCCTATATTGTTTCCTAATGCAAATTTTGATAAACTAAGGACCCCATATGAAGACACTGTATTTTATGACCTCTTTAGATCTGACAAAGGATGAAACCTTGGGTTGCCTCCCAAGAAAAGCTACATTTAATGTCCCGGAGCTGATGGCAGCCCCAAAAGGGCTAAGTCACTTACTTAACTCGTCATGATGCCCCTCCATTCCTTCTTCCATAAGCGGAAGTTTCAACCTTTGGCCTCGAGCATACGCTGGAGTCTCTGCACTTTCTTAAGGAATCACTTGGAGTGAGTTGTTTTCTTCCACTATTTCACTTAACAAGATTTCATTTGTTCCTGAAATAACTTCTTCGCAAGGATGAATGAATCACGAGTCACCACCTTAGGGTCCCTCTCTTTTACCTCCGACTTTCTCATAAAGCTCTTAAGTGAATTTCATTGAGCAATTGGATCTAGCATCCTTTTTACCATGGGCTCCATATTGGTGAATCATGTTCTTTTGCACTATGCCTACTTTGTCTGGGTCACCTATAATGGATCCTAAGCAACCATCTTTTATGCCCCAAGTGCTTCAATTCATCTTTTCCATGCTATCCTTAGAAGGTGTGGGATTTTACCAGCATTATTTAGTGTTGAACCATTCTTCATTATTAGAGTTGACTTGACAAGACACCACATCCACACTATAGCAATTACTTTCTCCAATTGATGCTTCACAGCTTTCAAAGACCTCAAACTCTCTTTCTCATCTTTTTTAGAAGTGTGAGCTTTCCTTAATTCACATCAATAGCGCCCTTACGGTAGCCAGAATGGCTCTAGCCAATATGAGAGAATATTGGCATCTTCTCCAATGTCCAGAACCACAAATCTACAGAAGAAAATAAACTTACCCCCCTTACTAGCAAATCTTCAACCTTCCCATAGGGTATTTAATTGACCGGTCCGCAAGTTGGAGTGACATCATGGTGCCCTTTACTTTTAATTCAAGCCTTCATCATGGATAGGGCATTAAAGTTTGATGCCGTCCATAGATCACACCTAATCTAATAGTCATCACTCCAATGGTACGGTATACTAAAAGGAACTCGATCCTTCAACAGGAGACGCCTGCTTCAAGGATTTCACCACACTCTCATCAAAGAAATCGCTTTCTTCATCAACAATCTTCCCCTTCTGAAGAAACCTTCATGAATTCAAGATGGTATTTGTTCCAAGGCTTCCTCAAGGAAATGTTGATTGGCTTATGGAAGATATCAAGGATCAGAAAATTGCTTGTCTTTCTGTGCTTCTTCAATCCCTACCGGATATTGTACCCTAGAAGGGAGGAGATCTTGGGAACAAACCTCTCTTTACCTTTAAAATTCTTCATCCACTAATTTCAATTTCCCGACCTTGCTCTCAAACCTTTTCTACTATTTACCTCATCTTCCTTAGCTCGCTCCTTCTCCTCTCTTGGTTGTTACGGGTTTCATCTCCATTAGCCTTGAGGATTTCTTTTGGTTCCACCACCTTTTACCCTTCCAGTGATATGGCATTGCATGGACCTTGGGGTTATTCTATGTGTTAGCTTAAAAGTGCCTTTTGGATTGGCCACTCTCTGATTCTAGCTTCACGATGAGGTATCAATGTGCAAACGTCGCCTTCTCAATGGTCGTG